>JAGXJF010004872.1:0-123343 GCA_019208055.1 Stipa capillata
AACTATTCCTCATCGCTTTCGCACACATGGCTCCCCACATTATCATTATCAGTGCAGTACTGCTCCACAGTGTCATCTTCATTAGATTCGCTGCCACTATCTTGCAAGTCATCATATTTCTGGTTTTTCATGCTATAACTAATGCAGCATCAACAGTACCGCCTCTTCGCCCTTGCGATGTAAAGTATGCAAAAGTGGATCGATGTCTTCCATGTTGTATCTGTATCAGAACGGTTTATCTTCTTGGTATGCGCCTACATCATCCTTCGTAAGCTCGGTTGTGTCCTTTTCAGCCACATTATACAGATGCCTATGCTCATACTTTTGCACAACTCGCCAATTTTTACCCAACAATGTGTCTCTGCAAATAGAAAACCTTTGTTGCCTGAGTTGCCAAGATAAAAGGATCACTCTTGTACCACAACCGCTCAATATTGATGGATTTGAAAATAACCATCATTTCTAATGCCCGTCTTCTTGCCCACCCAGGTCAAACCAGTCAGATCGAAATAAAACAACTGATCGATGGACTTGTACATTTGACTTATATTGCAACTCAATAATCTCTTTGAGGGAACCATAAAATTCAGTGAACTCGTCATTATGTGTACCCCCAGCCATGATTCCACTATTCTGTGTCTTCTATGTTTCTCTCGATCAATAGTGTTGTACCGAACGCCGTTGACAGTGCAAGATGAAAATATTCTGACTCGGAGGTCAGGACCACATGACAATGCATGTAGGTCATCACTAACCTCTTCTGGGTTCTCAAGTCGTAGCCTTGCAATTGAGGCAAGAAGTACGCAACAATGTACTCAGTATGCATTGTATGAAATTCATTCGTTAATCGAACTACTCAATAATGGCTTACATGATTCGAGAACCATTTCGGAAATCCATTCTCAAGCCTTTTTTCAACATCCTGATCCCTTCTTTCTTTAACTCTTCTCTAAATAGGCTGCAAGACAGTTGTTAATTCAAACATTAGAATTAATATGTCGCTAAATTGTAATTTCTGTAAGAACAAGTTCAAAAGTTCATATATAAGTACGTACTTCAGATATGGCTCAATCTCATCACAATTATTTAGCACATACCAAACAAGCTTGTCAAATTCACTATGAAGGTATGTAAGCCTAGAGGATCCTATTAGTTTAACACCATGGATAAAAACAGAGAGCTCACAGTCCTTTGTATTTTCACATGGACCATCTCCACTTCTTCCCTTCCGATTAAATCTGGTGTCAACATCATCCATGTATCTTGAGCAAAATGTCAAGGCCTCCTCAGCAACATATGCCTCCACAATGGATCCTTCTGGTGCTGCCCTGTTCCTCACATAGCGCTTCAAAGTGCATAGTCGTCTTTCTACTGGAAACATCCATCCATATTGTACGGGACCTCTAAGGATTGCCTCATCAGGTAGATGAAACAGCCAAGTGCACCATCACATGAAAGAAGGCTGGAGGAAAAATTTTCTCAAGCTTGCACAAGATTAATGGGATTTCTGCTTTCAGTCGATGCAAAACATCTATCTTCAGATTTCTACTACACAATTCTCTAAAAAAGTTGCCCAGCTCTGCAATTGCTTCATATATATCCTTACGCACATATCCTCGGATGCCTGTTGGTAAAATTCTTTGCAGAAGGATGTGACAATCATGAGTTTTTAGTCCTTGTACCTTGCATCCATCAGAACTGATACATTTTGCTAGGTTGGAAGCATATGCATCCGGAAATTTCACATCTCTAAGAAATTCACAAAATGCAATCTTCTGTTCTTTTGTCAACGTTATAACATGCATCTGGAATACCATATGAACAACCATTGTCCTGTAGGTGCAACTCACCCCTTATGCCCATATCTTGCAAATCAAAGCCTAGCATTAATAGTATCCTTTGTCTTCCCCTCAATATTGAGTAATCTCCCAAGAAGGTTGTCACATATGTTTTTCTCTATGTGCATCACATCGAGATTATGTCATAGCTTCGAACTAGACCAATACGGTAAGTCAAACAAAATGACCTTTCGGCTAAATGATGGCCCATCCTGTCTTGCCGCTTTCTTTTCTTGTTTCAGGATGCTTTCTAGGTCTAACATGTTTGACCTTCTCAAGTTCCTCTAATAGTTCCTCTGTACTAAATTCTCCTGGCTTCTCACCGGTTTCTGGCTTTCCCATTAAATTCCTTCCTTCTTCTCCAAGGGTGGTTCTTTGCAAGGAAACGACGATGCCCAAGATAGCAAATCTTGTTCCTTAGTGACTTTGACATGGATCTTTGTCACAATGAATACAAGCATAATATCCTCTTGTGGTTCACCCTGACAAGGTGCTCAATGCTGGATAATCATGTATGCACCATTGTATTGCAGCATGCAATCGAACATTGCAGCGGTAAATGCATCATAAGTACGGACACCCTTCCAAAGTACAAGCAACTCTTCTATAAGAGGCTGTAAAAATACATCGAAATCTTTTCCTAGAGATTTTGGACCTGTGGGATTAGTAAGGCCATCATGAAGTTGGACTGATCCATGCATGCCCACGGTGGCAGATTGTAAGGCACAACAAGTACTGGCCACATGCTATACGAGGTGCTCATGTTGCCAAATGGATTAAAAACCATATGTAGATATGCCAAGTCTCAAGTTCCTTGCATCTTCTGCAAACTTTGGATATCTTCTATCGAAGTCCTTCCATGCCTCACCATCAGCTGGATGGCTCATTTCATTGTCCACGGGCTGCCCACTTCAACTTGTGCCATTGTGTGTCCTCTGCTGTTCTTTTTGAAACAAACATCCTTCAATCTTGGTATCAATGGAAAATGTCTCAACACCTTTTGACGAACCAGCTTTCTACCATCTGCATCTTTCCATCTTGATTCACCACATATTGGGCAATCATCGCTCATGGCACACTCCTTCTGAAATAGGACACATTATTCTTGCACACATGGATTGCATCATATCCAAGTCCCAATTCACGAAGATATTCTTTGCTTCATCATATGATCTAGGAAGTGAGCAATGAGGGAATGCTATGGACAACAGCTTCACTATTGCAGTAATGCCGTATTGCTGATCCGATAAAATGACTTGATATGAAGCAACTTAACACGAAAGGAGAATCTGAAAAGTTATCACATCCTAGGTAAAGTTTCCCACTTTGCATCTTGTAACACTCTTGCAAAACATTGGCTATTCTCCGCCTTGGCCTGTAGCTGTGTAAAGGTCTCCTATTAACTCTGGAATTCCATCATGTCATCGTCATCCTCATTCACATCCAAACCCATAAGAATCATGTTCCATGTTGTCAACATTTTCACTCACATGCTCTGGATAGTCTATAATCTCAACATCAATGGTTCTCCATGATGTACCACTTACTGTATGTACTTGACATCCATGGATATATATATGATCCTCCACATACGATTGAGATCTTAGAATCTGATTAAGACATTGTCGGCATGGGCAAAGTATCTCAACAGTCTCATCGAAGAGTGCTCGAATAAACTCCATGAAGTCTTTCACCCCATGATGTATGCAGTGCTAAATTGTCTAGCACATACCAACTTCTGTCCACCTATTCATCATCGGATCAAAAAGAAATTAGCCATGTATCAAAGCGCACCTAAACATTCTGAAAATATGCATGCCAAGAAACATATTATTCTCTAATTCTGCAAAGACAATTTCACAAATATGAAAATATGGATGACAACTATCTGTCAGAACATGCAGTTGTCTGCCGGCCACTGCTTGGCCAAAAACTCACCATCTAACATACTACAGTAGGTTGCAAACTAACCAACCTGCTGGAATCAACCAACAATACAATCTGGTGGAATCAATCAACATTCCAAGTCTAATAAGGAAATCACCAACGATCTGAACCACACCATAGTATTCACTTGGACTTCACGCTCACTAGTTTGTGAAATTCATTCTCAATTCATAGTACTATTGGGCCATTTAAATCGTTCAATCAAATTAGAATACAGGTTATCAACCACAAGAAGTAACATGGTGAGCAAACCCTACTTGTGTTTGGAGCAACGAAGAAGAAGCCGACTACGGCACTGGCACGGCTGGAAGCAGCGATCTGGCACCTCAACGGGAGGGTGCAGTGCGCTGCATCACGGGAGCAGCATGGCGAGCCGATGGTACGGCAACCTGAGGGGCCGGCGGGCCGGAGGGGGGCTTCCAAGTCGAGGAGCATGCCGCCGTTCACCGTAGGACAGCTTCCCAGCCGAGGGGAAGGGGCCGGCGAGCTGGAGCGGAGGAGCTCGTCGAGTGGAGGGCTGCGCGGAGAGGATACCCTCCGCGGTGAGAGGTGGTGGTGGGCGGCGCAGGCTTGCCTGCTAGGCCATCGCAGTAGTCGCTGCTGGGCGCGAGCGCCAGCGCCGTCACGGTCGCCGGTCGGTTTCGCTCGATTTGAAGTCACGAGGTGCTAAGTTTCTAGATCTGTTCTGACACGTTAAACTACACATTATTTTTCTCATATTACAACTAAACTCTCAGACTCATACAACAACCGTTCACTAGGCTACCGGTAAGACGACGAGTCCACAGTACGAAGGTTTCGAGGTTCGACCCGTAGCGACCACAATTTTTTTGGCTATTTTCCCATCTACAGATCCGACGGCTCATCTCGCTTACCCCTTCATAGCACCGCCACTCTCTCACACAGTAACCGTTCACTAGCCTACCGGTGAGATGATGAGTCCACATTCTGAAGGTCTTGGGTTCGACCCTTAGTGACCACAATATTTTTCACGCAATGGATCTGTATTTCAACATGGTTGTCATAATTTATGACGAATCCCATTCGTCATAGATGCAGCGATGATGTATGACACTCCTCTTTTTGTCACAAAAACATCAGCCAAACCTGTCCAAGTAGGCTGCATAATATCTATGACGATTTGTGTAGTCGTTCCATGACGAAATATTTACTTTCGTCATAAATTCCCAGGGGTTGGGGTCCGTCACCTAACATCCATTACGGGTCACACATTTCCGTCATAGATATGGCACCTTTTATGACGAAGTTCAACAATGTCACCAGGAAAACGTCATAGATCAGCGAATTTCTAGTAGTGGTTAACTCCCAGCCATGCGAACCACTTGTGATGACCAAATATCGCAGGCGGTTTTTACTAAGAACCGCTTGCGATATCGAGCTAGCATGTCGCATGCAGGTTTCAATAAGAACTGCTTGAAAAAAAGATGCTCATTTATTACTAGCCGACTGACCCAATCCTTGTCTTAAATTTTTAGATCTTACAGAGTGGCGGCAGGAGCTGCGGAGTCCAATCTATCCAATCGATCCAAAGGAATCGTGGATTTGGAATAGATATTACATAACCATTTGATATTAGTGATCTAAGGTTAGTGATTGGTTTT
Organism: Stipa capillata; assembly: GCA_019208055.1. Classification (NCBI taxonomy): domain Eukaryota; kingdom Viridiplantae; phylum Streptophyta; class Magnoliopsida; order Poales; family Poaceae; genus Stipa; species Stipa capillata. The sequence continues at coordinate 5,408 of JAGXJF010004872.1, forward strand.
AAAAATTGAATAATTTGGTATATCAAGCTTGGCGAAGAGAGAGTGTAGATGTAGAGTTTGGTATATGACAAATTGTATTCATTTTTGTTGATTTTGAGGCTATTAATTGGTTGTATTGCATAATATTGAACATGTTGATAACTATTTTGGGTAGCAAGAAGATATAATTGTGGGTGATTTAGATAGAGAAATATAGCATATATGAATATTTATTATTTTAGAATTGATTTATATTGTTCATTATTTAAGTTATACTTCTCATAAATAGATATTGCAATTCTTGGTAGTTTATAAGAAATTAAATATTGAGAATCTTTTCATATAATCAAAACTCAAATGTCAATGACATGATTATTAACATTTGATTTATTAGTGAAGTCTTATATTAATTTGTACTTATCATAAATATTTTTTTATTTTTGGTAGCTTGTATGTTTGTTAAATAGCAATCTTGTGAATTAAATAAAATATCAGTAATTAAGCTTACATACAGTAAAAACCAAAATATTAATTAATATTGTATAAATTAATTTACTCTTATTAGGTACTTTGTGTCATGGACATATAACATCAACATTTAACACAAATTAAAAAAAATTATGTGTTTGTGCAGATGGACCAAGGTTGGACGTACGATGGTAACTGTTTAAGTGAAGAGTACCTTAGTGGCGTGTCAGATTTCATAAGAGCTTCGAAGATGATAAGTTAAACATATGGGAACAATATATTTGTTGTCCATACAAAGACGGGGAGAATCTACATATGTTTGACAACTCAAAGCAGATCCAAGATTACCTAATTCGTATAGGTTTCAAAGAGTGGTACACATGTTGGACAAGTCACGGTGAATAGTAGACGATACAGGATGTGGTAATAATGGCATCACCAAGTGTCGTAGCAACGAGGCTAGACAGTGAACTTGTGGCACCCCCGCACGGCTTCGCGAACCTACGAGGGTTGCCTGGGAAACTACGTCGCGAAGACACCGCAGTCGCGCACGCGAGTCGCACAGCGCGAAGACACCCGAACCGGCTGAGACGTTGCAAACCGGAGGAGAAGAGGAGCAAGCAAACGTGTCTTTCAGAATTTCTGGATCCCCCAAATGGAAGGGGTGTCCCTCTATTTATAGGGAAAAAGGAGGGGTAGGGGAGATTACAGGAATGCCCTCAGGCGTTTTACAATTATGCCCCTAGATGTACTAACGCCCCTAGGGGCGCGTAGGTCTTTTCCTTCGAGAATATTCCGGGAATATCCCGGGGGTCCTGCCCGTCATGCACGGACTTGTCGCTGTCACGGTCTCGGCATTGAGCGGTGTTGGTGTCGCGACGAGGCTGGAGTTGTCGCGGAGTCGGCATCGAGCGGCCTTGGCATTACGACGAGGTTGGAGTTGTCGCGGAGTCGGCATTGAGCGGTCTTGGCGTCGCGACGAGGTTGGAGATTCATCGATTTCCCCTAAGTGCGGAAAATGCGTCGAAACCGGGTAGCGCGGGGACCCCTTCCCCAACAGTAGTCCCTCGCCGGTGCGGGCGGTCATTCAGTGCCTGTCCGGACCGGCGCACCGATCCTAGCGGGGTCGGCGCTGGCTGGACTGACGAGCTCAGGATTGTCGCGACGTTCCTGGGTTTGCGGAATATGAATGGCCGGGATCTTGTGGTAAAACCGGGGACTTAGCGAAAATCCTCCGAGTCCAATTCGCGGTGAAACCGGGGACTTAATCCACCGGGTCCAATTCGCGGTAAAATTATTATTATTATTTTTCTTTTTCTTTCTTTTTCTTTTCTTCTTCTTCTTTTGCACAATTATCCCCGGGGGGTGCGGGGGGCGGAGCCCCCTGCCAGATTTTCTTCTTTTTTTTCTTTCTTCCCTTCTTTTCCTTTTTTCTCTCCCTTTCTTTCTTTTTCTCTTCTTCCTTTTCTCCTTCTCTTCTTTCTTTTCCTCTTCTTCCTTTTCTCCTTCTTTTTTTTTCTTTTCGTGCTGCTTTGTGTGCACCGGCCAACCGAAATGGGCCTTGGCCCATACATCCTAGGGTTGGAGGGGGGGCGCCCGGGCTATAAAGCCCCCACTGAGCTGCCGCCCCCAACCCCACGCTGCCTTGCCCCGCGCCTTGCTCCTCCACCGCCGCAGCCTTGCTTCCCACCGTGCGCCGCCGCCGTCTCGCGCCACCACGCCGCCGCCGCCGTCGCCCTGCGCCACCACGCCGCCTTGCACCACCGCCGAGCTCCCCTTGACCGCCGCGGCCTGCCGCCTCGTGGGGAGCCACGACGCCGCCACCCGGGGAGTCCCCGTCGTCGCCTGCCGCCCCCCGGGACCGCCGCGCCCCTCCCCGAGAGCCGCCCGGCCGGATCCTGCCGGTGGCCGCTCCTCGGGAGCCGCCCGGCCGGGGCTTACCGCCGGCTGCCCCTCGCGAGCCGCCCCCGGTCGCCGCCCCTCCGGATCCGCCGCGCCGTTCCTCGGGAGCAGCCCGGCCGTGGGCCGGGGCCCCTGTCGCCTCCTGAGCCGGGTCGCCGCCGCCTTCCGGCCGGCGCCGCCTCTCAGCCTCTCGGCCGCTCACCTCGGGTGACCGGCGCCGGGGGCCGCCGTCGCCGGATCCCTCGCCAGCCGGACCCGCCGCGCCGCCTTGGGTGCCGCCGTCGCCGGGTGCCGCGCGCGCCGCCTCCGCTCGGGCCGCCTTGGGTGCCGCCGTCGCCGGGTGCCGTGCGCGCCGCCTCCGCTCGGGCCCCGCCGCCTGCTGCCTCCCGGCGGGAGCCAGTGCCGGCCGCTCCCACTCGGGCGCCCCTGGTCTCACTGCCGTGCTTGCTGTGCCGCCCCCGACGGACTTCGCTTCAAGTGTGATGATCGGGTCCCCTTTTTTTGCATGCGCCTCCTCGTCCTCCTCTGGTAAATAAGCCGTGGGACGCGATCGTGTGTTCGTCGAATGTCGGTTGGACGCCGGTGCAAGCTCGGGTGAATCCAGGCACGACCGCTTTGTCGCTGTATGAGATGATCGGGTGCCGGTGTGGTGAATTGTAGCTGCGTGCGTAGACATGGCCTGTTACGGTTCTTCTTTTCGCATGCTTATGTATGAGATGGAGTTGTACACTAAACTGCTACCGCATTCCTTTATTTTATGCGTCGTATGTGGACAGTGCGTGGACGTGGGGTCATCAAGGCACGTGTTTTTGTTTGCTTTTGATGGTAGTCTTGGCGCGAGGCGAGCACATGCGTAGAACCGTGTACTGCCACTGTATGTTTTTTATTGCAATGCATTAGATGAGTTCGGAAACTGCGTCGTCATTGCACGCGTAGTCGCTTGTCGCTTTTGTCTGTTTTCCACCATGTTTGTACGAGTTGATTCGAATGTCAGAGAGTCATCAATACCATGCTCACACACGCCGTACTCTCGTTGTTATACCCCCTATTGGTTTGATTGACGATATAACACTCGCACATGCCACGATGATATCGTGCTCGCACACGCCTTGGTTGCCGGGCGCGAGGCGTTCCGCTGGATGACTTATACTGCTGCGCTTGTTTTATTTCTCACACAGGAACATCGCAGGTTGGGCAGCTTCTACGCCTGCCCAGTTCACGACCGTTGAGCTCGCTCGGTGAGAAGATAGCGGCGGGACCCATCGCAGCGACCGCGTCGCATCGATCGTGGTCCCGTTTGCTCAAGACCCCCGTGACATTCCGGGGTGACGCGGAGCGTGCGCTTGGCGAGGAGATAGTGACGGGACCCGTCACAGCGACCGCGTCGCATCGACCGTGGTCCTGCTCACTCAAGACCCCCGTGACATTCCGGGGCGACGTGGAGGGCGCGCTGGCGAGGCTTCCTGCCCAGGGCGCAAGGAGCGGCGCGACACGGCGCGAGGACGGCGACGGTGTTTGCAGAGTCGGCCGCAGTCCCGCTCGACGTGGGCAGTCTTCGAGGTCCCCATGGAGGGAGCAGCAGAGGAGCAGACGTGACGGGGGCGGTCTTCCTCGTCAAGGCCGTGGAGCGGCTAGGCACGTTCAGGTTCACCGTGACGCGAGGCGGCGACAAGACCGCGAGGTGGTTGGACGGGCGCTCTCGAGGGCTCGACACCAAACTCCCGTGCCTAGCGTGTCACGCAGCTCCAGACACCCGGCCACTGCGGCGGACGCCGGGCTCCCACCGCAGCGTGACGAGGTACTCGTTGGTTGAGGATTTTGTCATGCGTTCACCCTCGTCTTCTGCTTCACTACGCACTTGGCGTCGTGTCTTCGTGAGTTGCTGTCGGTGCAGTAGCGCCGTCTTCTCATTTTTACTCGTGCGTGTAGGGAGCGATGGCTAAGGACAAGTCCGTCGAGGGGATGAAGTACACTTCGTGGGTTGGGCGCTCCACTGCTGATCAAGAGCTGATCGACGTCCTGGTCCGGGCCGGCAAGCTTCCCGCCGCTACTCAGGAGAAGAAGTGCCCCGGTGTAGTCCCCCCGGTGAACGTGAGGCGCGCCAGCGGTGATGGCAGCGGCGTCGTTGTCTTTGCCGCCCAGTTCGATGCTGGGCTCTGCCTGCCGGCATGCGAGTTCTTCCACGACTTCCTGGAGTACTACCAAGTCAGGGTTTCCGACCTTCACCCGTCGGTGTTCGTGAAGCTAGCGGTCTTCGAGTGGGCGTTGAGGACCATGCAGATGAAGGCCACCCCGCGACTCTTCGCTTGGTTCTACGAGCCTGTGGTCTCCACCACTCTCCTCGAGATGAAGAGCGGTGACTTTCTCTCTCGCATCGGCGCGGTGAGCTTCAGGAAGCGTGCGCCATGGAAGGGCCTTTCCGTTGACTACTCGGCCCAGGCGTCCAAGGGCCAATGGGGCGATTGGGAGAAGGCGTGGTTCTTCTTCCGCGACGACGAGAAGAGGTTCGCCCCTGTCTCAGACTCCTTTCAGGTGAGCGGTGCAGTGCCCGTTGACCTGTCTAGCACGGAGACAACCGGGATCAAGGCGCTCGGGCGTATGTCACGTCGGTTTGGGATGCGCGACCTTGTCGAGGAGTTCTGCCTACTGGGGATCGACCCACTCTCAACAGATTGGGATTTGGAGCTCGTTCCTTGTCCTCCGAGGGTGGGGGCGAGCGGATGTGCTTTTCAGCGTTGTCCTCTTCGAGAGAGTATGTCTTCCTTGCCTCATTTCTTATACTCAACTCCCCCACCCCTCCATATATTTTATTGTCGTTGGCTACTCATCCTCGCTCGCCTTGCGACAGGTGTCGGGCTTCGTCACGCCGAGGACGCGGCATCGGAGCTCTTGGGGCGACTCATTGTGAGGGAGTGGACGTTGCTCCAATCACTCCCTGAAGGTCGGGAGAACAGGGGGTGCGCGTACTACAAGCTGGAGGTGCCTGCGCGTCCTAAGCCCCTGACTAGTGAGGAGATGCGTGTGGGGAGTTCCAAGCGTCGCCGGCCCAGCGACGCGGGGGAGGCCCCTTCCTCGAAGCGAGCGTCTGGCTCCCGTGTGGACAAGTCCGGCTCGTCCGCCACTTCACCGACTGTGCGAGTTCGAGGCGGCGCGGCTCCCGGTGACATCGTGCGAGGTGAAGCTACTCCCGACGATGCCGCCATCCTTGTTCTTCCTCGCTTGGGGCCCGGGATCGGGAAGGGCCTCTTCGGTGCCATCCCCCCTGGTGGCACTGGGTGGGACGGCGAGTCCGCGCTGGACGACGACGATGATGGTGACGCGGGTGACACGGAGGAGACGCAGACCGCGCCCGACGTAGGGGCGGGCGTCTTTGCTAGCGAGCTTGCGGCGGCGCTGAGGTGCCGTGACGTGCGTGTCCCGACGCCTCCCCCGGGGGTGCTCCACCTTGATTCTGATGACGACCTGATCGTCCTCTCGCCCCGGGTCGTCGACGTCGTGGCTGTCCCAGCCGAGGCGCCGGGGAGTGATGAGGAGCTGGCGCCAGCGGGGGCGTCACCAGTCCCCAACTCCGTCTCGCACTCGGTGCAGTCTCCTGCGACACTCCTGGCAGCTACTGGAGACAGCGCTCTACCAAGGGTGGCGAGCACGCTCCGCTTGGCGGGGCGCCTCACTCCCTCGCACTTCACCGACACCGCCATGGAGGCGGAGTTCTACCAGGAGGCCGCCGAGCGGATTGCTGTTGCCGATCTGGAGACCGCGTTCCAGGGATTGACCGTGGGTTAGGCGTGCGACACGGCACGATCCTCCCTTTTGAAGGTAAGATAAATTTTGGTTCTTCGGTCACTCGCTTGTGTGGGTTTATTTATCTGACTCGGGTTGTTCCTTGTGATGTAGGGTTTGTTTGCGGTTCACATGTCGCGTGCGTGGGCCGCTCAGGGGCGGGTTGTGACCACGCTGCATGACGCCGAGAAGGCGAAGGCTGAGGCGGAGGCACTTCTGGACGGGTTGCGTCGGGAGAACACGGAGCTTAACACGTGCTTGGCCGCTACCGTGAGGCGCGCAGACTCCCTCCAGACTTCGCTGGAGGCGGAGCGGGCCCATCACTGTGAGGTTTCTGCTCAGGCGTCGACCATGTGCGCGGCACTGCGTGACCTGTGCGAGGCCTCCAAGGCTGGGGTCGACCCCTTCTCAGGCGAGGGAGAGGGGGAGACGGCCGGCCTGCTGCAGTGGGCGACGTCAGCTTGCGACGCTGTGCGACGTGGCGAGAGCCGGCGCAACGAGGACTGCGCGCTGGCTACCGCCGATCTCGTGCTCTCGTGCGTTCGGCATGTTGGGGTTGGTTCGCCGGGCATGCTTGTGCCGCTTCAGGGCAAGGCTCCTCGGTACCGCGACCTTCGGGGCTTCCTCAGGGAGGTCAAGGCGGATTTGGGTGCCTTCCTCACCGTGTGGGCAGCACATGGCAAGGCGTACCTCAGCACCGTGGCGGAAGCTCGTCGTGTTGCCGAGGCGGGGGCGGTGGCCTCGGTTCTTGAGAGCGCGAGCGTCGGTTTCCGGTCCTCTCTCCGAGGTGTGAGGTCTCTTTAGCTTCTCCCCTTTTTTTGTAGCTTTTGGCTGGGAGCGTCGGGTTTCTTTCGTCCGTTTACTTCTATGTCGACCTTCTGGCTTCGCTTAGTGTGATGAAGCTCTTCTTTTTGGTTGTGCCGACGTGGTAGTGCTTTTGGTACCTGATTTGTATGTAGCCCTGGTGATAGATTTATAAAGGCTTTTGGGAAATCGATGTCTTCTTCACTTTGACTTGTGAGTTCAAGGTTTCTTAGTTGTGGTACTTGCAAGGTTTGCGCCTGGTGGGGAGTGAGGTGGCTCCGCAATGCGAGCCCCTTGTTGATATGTGCACGTTGAGGGGTGCCGCCGACTTAATGGCGTTCGTTTCGGGCTTCATGCGGCATTGCTGTTAGTTGCTGGTGGAGGTGCTCGAGTTGGCTAGCACGTGAGTGCGCCTTGGTGGATGTAGCCCCACGCGGTGTCGTGTACGGTATTTGGCCTCTTGCATCAATGAGTGCTTTGATGGGTGTAGTATTTCATAGCCCCTCGCGATGTTGCGCACGGTACTTGGTACCTTGCCTCCTAATAAAAAAAACTTTGCGTCCCTCCGCTTGGCGGGGACGCAAGCAGTTGCCTTACGACCTCGTGTTCTCTTCTTGCATTAAATAGTTAGGTGTTGAATCCGGGCCCTTGCCCTAATAAATGTGGGGAGTACTCGGTGCTCTGCCCACGACAGCGTGCGCGCTGGGTCGGTATACTAATGTGCATCTTGTTTGCTTATGCGGTGGTGAGTCCGTGCCGGAGAGTGACAATACTCGATTTACGCGGGGGACGTTTCTTCCAGCCATCCTGAGGCTTGACTTGACTTGTGCGGGGGAGGCGAGGCCTCCCAGCACACACGAGGATATTCAGGCGCTCGGCCCACGCGGGGAAGGTGGTTCCTCCCGGCCAACGCGAGGAGGCTTTTGACTCGACTCATGCAGGGGAGATAGGGCTTCCCAGCGCACACGAGGAGATCTAGGTGCTCGGCCCGCGTGGGGGAGGTGGTTCCTCCCGGCCAACGCGAGGAGGCTTTTGGGCTCGACTCGTGCGGGGGAGATAGGGCTCCCCAGCACACACGAGGAAGTCCAGGTGCTCGGCCCGCGCGGGGGAGGTGGTTCCTCCCGGCCAACGCGAGGAGGCTTTTGACTCGACTCATGCGGGGGAGATAGGGCTTCCCAGCGCACACGAGGAGATCTAGGTGCTCGGCCCGCGTGGGGGAGGTGGTCGGGGACTTGGCCGGACGGCGGGCGGTGCCACCGCCGGCGGGATGGGTGACACGTGACGGCGCCAACTGTCGTAGCAACGAGGCTAGACAGTGAACTTGTGGCACCCCCGCACGGCTTCGCGAACCTACGAGGGTTGCCTGGGAAACTACGTCGCGGAGACATCGCAGTTGCGCGCGCGAGTCGCACAGCGCGAAGACACCCGAACCGGCTGAGACGTTGCAAACCGGAGGAGAGGAGGAGCAAGCAAACGTGTATTTCAGAATTTCTGGATCCCCCAAATGGAAGGGGTGTCCCTCTATTTATAGGGAAAAAGGAGGGGTAGGGGAGATTACAGGAATGCCCTCAGGCGTTTTACAATTATGCCCCTAGATGTACTAACGCCCCTAGGGGCGCGTAGGTCTTTTCCTTCAAGAATATTCCGGGAATATCCCGGGGGTCCCGCTCGTCATGCACGGACTTGTCGCCGTCACGGTCTCGGTATTGAGCGGTGTTGGTGTCGCGACGAGGCTGGAGTTGTCGCGGAGTCGGCATCGAGCGGCCTTGGCATTACGACGAGGTTGGAGTTGTCGCGGAGTCGGCATTGAGCGGTCTTGGCGTCGCGACGAGGTTGGAGATTCATCGATTTCCCCTAAGTGCGGAAAATGCGTCGAAACCGGGTAGCGCGGGGACCCCTTCCCCAACACCAAGGAAGAGAACTATATGGCAAATCATGTTGATTATGATTTGGATGAAGATATGTCATCGGATGATCATGATAATTTGGATGAGATGTTGTGCCATGCAGAAGGGAATTGTGATATGCGGGAGTACGAGAAGTTCAAGGTCAATATTTGGGACTCAGAGAAACCTTTGTTTCAGAGATGCAAGGTGAAGTATACGGAGTTGTCATCCGTGCTTGAACTGTTAAAATTGAAGGCAAGCAATAGGTGGTCTGACAAGAGATTCACGGCGTTCTTAGGTCTCTTAGCAGATATGCTTTCAGAGGGAAACGAGTTGCCCACAAGTACGTACAAAGCTAAGAAGGTTCTTTCTCCTTTGAGAATGAAAATACAGCAAATACATGCATGTCCAAAAGATTGTATCCTCTTTCATAAAGAGTACACAAACCTCCATGTATGTCTGTGGTGCAAGTCATCCCAATACAAGCATAAATATCAAGCAGATAAGGATGAGGTCAATAAGGTGACGAAAGAGACTCCAGCTAAGGTCATGTGGTATCTACCTATAATTTCTTGTTTAAAGCAATTATTTGTGAACCCAAAGGATGTAAAACTGTTGCGTTGGCACGCCGAGGAGCACAATAATAATGAAAATCTTAGACACCTTGCTGATGTCATCTAGTGGAGAAACGTCGATAGAAAATTCAATGAATTTGGCAAGGAACCAAGAAACATAAGGTTTGGATTGAGCACTGATGGAATGAATCCTTTTAGAAACATGAGCAGCTGTCATAGCACTTGCCTTGTGAAACTCTATGTCTATAACATTCCTCCTTGGTGGTGCATGAAGCGTAAGTATATTATGATGTTGATACTTGTTCAAGGACCGAAGAAACCTAGAAACAAGATAGATGTTTCCTAGAGCCATAGATGGACGATCTCGAAAACATGCGGACTGACAGGATGGAGGTGTTTGATGCGCCCAAGTGAGAGAACTTCAATCTGCGTAGCTTGCTGTTCTGCACCATAAATGATTATCCTACTCTTGCTAACCCTTCGGGGCAGAGTATGAAAGGTGAAAAAAGCATGTACAAATTGCTTGGATGATACTGTGACTGTGTTGCTTAAGCACTTAGGGAAAACAATATACATGTGTCATTGTAGGTTCCTTTGGCAGGATCACCTGTATGGTCGGATGAAGAGACTGTTCGCGAAAGAAAATGAGGACGGTATACCTCCCAGGCAATTTAGCAGTAAAGATGTATTTGACATGGTTAAGAATTTTGAAGTTACGTATGGAAAGGGAAGGAAAGTTAAACTACATGTGAGAAGAGGTCAATATTCTAGAACTAACCTTACTGGGAGCACCTACAAGTTCATCACTGCATCAACATCATGTACGTAGAGAAGAATGCATGTGGTAGCGTGATTGGTCTGTTATTGAATAACAAGGGAAAAACAAAGCATGGTCTCAAAACACGACTTGACTTGCTTGATATGGGAATCATAAAAGAGTTAACACCCAATAAGAGACTGAAACCGGCTGAATATTCTGTGAACCTGTTTGTTGTATTCTATCCAAGGCTGAGAGAACAGAGCTATGCTAGTTCCTGCATGGTGTGAAAGTTCTTTATGGCTACTCCTCCAACATCAGAAGACTTGTTTTGATAGGAGATTAGAAATTGATTGGCCTGAAGTCTCATGATTGTCATGTGCTAATCACTCAGCTGCTTTCTGCTACAATTTAAAATATTCTACATATCAAGATTCGAGAGGTAATCATGAGGTCGTGTTCGTTCTTTAACACAATTTCTTTGAAAGTCATCAATCCCTTGGAACTAGATGCTCTTTAGGAGGAAGTCCTCAAAAACTCTATATCAACTTGAGACATATTTCTCCTGTCGTTCTTCCATATTATGATCCATTTCATTGTCCATCTTGTGAGAGTTTAAGTGGTGTGGACCAGTGTTCCTACATAGCATGTAACCATTTGAGAGATACATGAGAATTCTAAAGCACTATGTGCAAAACCAAACACGGTCGAAGGGCAACATTGTCAAAGGCTATGCAAGTCAAGAGGTTGTCGAGTTCTACATCGACTACATGGTTATGGTAAATTCGATAGGTTTTCCACAATCTCGCCATGAGGGGAGGCTTGGGAGTATAGGGATCATTGGCAAGAAAGATATCGAACCTGAATAGAAAGTTCATGATCAAGCCTATTGCACGGTCTTGCAACACATGGTTGTAGTAGGCCCGTACATCAACAAACACAAGGGAAAGCTCTAGAAGGATAATTCAAAAGTGATGAATGCTTGGGCGACGAAAGAGCACAATCATCGGTTCAATAGATGGTTATATGTGCAACCTCATGGTCTATCTTTAGGTACCTCTATGCTCACATGGTTGACAGAAGGACCATAATTTACATTTGTAATATGGAAAGAGATGGACATAAATTGGTACACATTTGATACGAGAGATCAGGATCAGAAGAGCACAAATTGGTACGTGCTTGAGATATGGCTAGGAAGAAGAGCTCGTACTATGGGTACATAAAAGAGATTCAAGAGCTGGACTACGTAAAGTTCAATATTCCTTTGTTTAGGTGTCATTGGGCCAATCTCTCACAGGTGAAAGTTGATTATCGCGGCTTTGCAACAGCCGACCTCAAACGTATTGCATATAAAGATGAATCATTTGTGCTTGCAAATAAAGTTGATCAGATCTTCAATGTAACTGACCCTTCAAGTAAGAGGTAGCACGTTGTTAGGGATATGGAAATGATCATTGTTGGAGTTGAGGATGTAGCGGATGAGAATGAGTACAATCAATTTGATGAGATGCCTTCTCCCTGAGATGGCATAACGGTCGAGGATCATCATCAAGGACGTGAAGTGTGCAATTATTCGGATTTCACAATATGATATATAATATTCATTAATTTAATGTCAGAGTTATGAAATTTGAAGTGAACTCATTCAAAATATTAAACTAAAAGAAAAACTCATTCAATTTAAAGTGGAATCAATCAAAAATATGAATAAAAACCATTAAATTTAAAGTGAAATCAATCAAAATTACGAAATTAAAAGAACAAATTAGATTTAACGTAAAACGATTCAAAAATATGAAACTAAAATAAAAAACAATTCAATTTTAAGTGAATTCAATCAAAAATAAAAAAATAAAAAACATTCAATTTAAAGTGAAATCATTCAAAAATATGAAATTAAAAGAAAAACCATTCAATTTAAAGTGAAACCATTCGAAAATATGAAACTAAAGGAAAAAGCCATTCAATTTAAATTGAAATCAATCAAAAATATGAAATTAATAGAAAAACCATTCATTTTAAAGTGAAATCATTCAAAAATATGAAGCTAAATGAAGTGAAGTCAATCTAAAATATGAAACTAATAGAAAAACAATTCAATTTAAAGTGAAATAATTTGAAAATATGAAACTAATACAAAAATCATTCAATTTGAAGTGAAATTATTTGAAAATATGAAGCTAAAATAAAAAAAACCATTCAATTTAAAGTGAAATCATGCGAAAATATGAAATTGATATCTCAGTAAGAACTATTTATGAAATGGAGATGTCACAAGGTTCTCGGTTAAATCCGCCTATGATGTGGAGATATCACAGGCGGTTTTCTCTCAGAACCACCTGCAATAACCCATCTATATATAGTTTCTCGGGTGTTTTTGGCTCGGCCCACTCCAAAAAAATACCGAGCCCTAGCTGCCGCTTCGTCTCATCTCCCTCCTCTTGCGGCCCTCATCCTTCAACATTCAGGTCATCGTCCCACCGAAGCTCGCCGCCCCGCCGGACGACCTTGCTATCCGCCGAAGATCATCGCCAGACGACCTTGCCGCCCCTCAAAGGTCTCGTCTCCTCCCCAAGTTGCCGTGCCATCTCGTCTCCTCTTCGCCAATGAGACCCCCGTGCTATTGTGCCGTAGAGCTGTCGTCATGAGCCGGTGTCTGACACCACCTATGCCTTTGCCTCAGACCCACGTCTGGGTTTTGAGGTATGAGCTCTTCGTCATCCAATGATTGAGTATTTAACCCAAACTAGACCATGTTTTTGATGAGAGGTTCATGATTAGAAGTGTGTTTTCGATGAAGGAGAGAATGTCCAGATGATATTTTTTTGGGTAAAAATGATCCTTAGAAAAATTTGTGCTTTTTGTTGCACCGTACACCTACATATCAATTGGATGAACACGGTTAAATGATTTGTCTTGTTAATAATGCTATTAATCACTATGCTGATTTAGTACTGTCGTTAACGTTATACTGATTTCATCAAGCAAGCAAGTTTCTTCCATGGCATATAACTTGTACGATTTTGATAAATTTCTCTGCTTTTGAATTGCAATTGACAGACACTGCTACATACTACTTTGCTAGTCACTGTATACTGTTTTTTTTTCCTGTGTTTTTCTTCTTCTGTTTTGCAAGGAAGTGAGACCCCTCTATGCATTAGCGAGTACTTAGCATTATATACTCCTTTAATTGCTAAGTAGTATATACTCATTTGGTGAGTATATACAATTATTTCCTTGTTAGTGGTACATATTTCTTTGGTTGTTCGTCATAATATATTGGATTAATTCTATTGTATAATCCAACATACTACTTACTACTCGAGTAGTGTCATGTATGCTCCACTGCACAGCATGGCAGTATATACTTCATAGTTGGATTAATTGACTACTATATTTAATATGTGAAAATTGATAAATAAAGCTTCTCTCAGCCACATGCATGACGAAGAGCTAGTTGTATCTTTTTTTCTTGGCAGTTGTAGACGAAGTTGGCTAGGTTGTAGTTTTAAGTTTAACATGATTGATATGTCAAATATCATGTCTCAATGTGATGCCATTTTTTTAACAGACTCAGTTTTGGCTCTCTACAAATCAAGTTTTGGTGTGTGTAAAATTGCAGATTAAGTGTTTGATGATTTTATTATGGAAAACTATTATATGTTGTTGTGAAAATTATTATCGATACAGATGTCTTCCCCTCATTCCTCCTGCTCACCCTTGCCATCGGCTTCCGGGGGTGATTCCGACACCTCCGAGAGCGCCACAAAACCGACATGTGCTTCAAGAGGACACAATCAAAGGCCGAAGGGCCGATTCCCCATAATGTACATTGGTCAGTCTGGGGCACCGGTTGTCCTAGAACAAAATGCTGCCAAATGGTGAACAAGCTACATTCATTTGAATTTTATCCCCCCAAATAACCTTGTTTCACTAAACATGACGACATAACTATACGCGGGAGCATTGAATTCTCATTGTCAAGCACACTTTGACGTGGAACTACTTGGAAGATTTCTCAAGAATTAAGCATATTTCCCACATACATAAATCTACCATTCGCTCCTTTTGCATTGCAATGCCTAAGGCAAACTATTCGGATTCACGTAGGGTGTGGAAGTGGTGCGGCACGATGTGATGTAATTATGTCACTATGCTGCTAATACACGATAAGTGTATTAAGATATCCTTCAATACACAACAATACTATATCATAAATTGTACTCATGATGATCTCGAACTAGTAACCAAATTCTATGTATTTCTAATGCCAGCAACAATTAGGAGGAAATTATATTTGTGGCTTCTACGTTTGGCACAACATAGAAATCATGGTCACAAACTTGGTGAAAAATGATTATAAGGTATCACAATCTTGCTATATCAAACGTTCCCACATTAGCAATAAAAAAAATTAAAAAGAACTCAATAGAATACGAGAACTCATACTGGAGACAATGTTACTTACATCCCATCTCAATAGAATACGAGAACTCATCGTTGTCTTCCATGTTAAAGAGGTCATCAACGATTATAGTCAATTCTATGCCTATGACTTGGAACAAGGCGAGTTAACCAAAAATTGATGTGAGCTTATTAATTAATGTGATATATGCATGTGTTGTGATATAAACTTGTATACTTTGAAATGGATGTTAAGTATACTTTGTGAATGAATGTGATATGATATGTGATGAAATGGATTCTGAGTATGAATGAGTGTGATATGATCTGTGAATTTGCTATGAATGTGATACACATGTGATATATATGCTTTTTGTTCTGTTTTGTTTAGAAGGCATGACTAGTATATCCTGACGCTAGCCAATAAACAGGAAAAAGAATGTTCCTGTCAAGCACCATCACAAAAGGTTCTATAGAAAGATCATATTATATACAAGAACCGCTTGTGATATGACTTTATCATATGGAACTGTTTATGAAATATATGGTCATCATTGATCCATGTTTTAAGACAGTTCAGAAAACTATCTCAATATGGTTTTTAAATCGACTGAGATAAGAAATTATTATGTAACGGTGATTGAAACACTGAGGTGAGTTCGACGTATGTAGATGGACGCCGCATGTCACATTTGTGACATCTGAGACGTGATTGACAAACCTGGAGTTTATTAGAAAAAATTACCTTAACATGTTCACGGGAAAACGTAATTACTAGTACCAAAAAATTAATTGTGGCTCTGACAAAGATATCTCTTATCTGGGGAATTCTCGTGAGTAAAACAACGCTGTCATCAGGATATGCACAAGGCGAAAAAATTCCATGCGCTGCCTGCATGGTTTATCTCCACTTGCGTGCTATCAGGAGTCCAGGACTACTATAATAATAATGATACAATGCATGCATGATTTGATCCCTAACCTTCAGCCGCCTTGGTTGTCTTGTACTGACACCAGCAAAGCTACCTACCGACACAGGCCACGCATGCATACAAGCTCGTTAGCCGCCGGGACAACGTGACATCTACGACTATCTGGCTATAGGTTGTTCAAACATCGTTGGAAATCGAGAATTCCTTGTATATCAAGATCTTGGTTTGGTTACCTTGGTATAAAGAAATCCCTCGCAGGACAACATGATCAAACGAAATTGATCTGGAGATTTCAATTTGTTGTTTCTATAATTCCCATAGATGCATCATTTGTTCTTCGAGTGTGTATAGTAGCTAAATACCCGTGGAGGGTTGTTCGGAATATGGACGCAAACTGTCTTCGCTAGGTCTTTTACTTGCGAGTTGTTTTTAAGGTGTTTGAGAGAGCTTCACTTCACCTCCAAACCCTAGAACTACCAAAAACTGTTTGGAGAGAGAGTTAGCTCGAGATCCAGATTGTAGAGGACTTGCTGTGAGCGGACCAAAATACCCTTGTTTATTTCACGTACTTGCTATTGGCTACTACTGTCAACAAACAAAAAATTCAGATGAAAACACACGCACACACGCACGCACATTGCTGTCCGGTTTACACTAGTACACTTCAGAACTACCAATACAAACTAGTACACTTCAGAACTACCAATACAATGCCATCAGCACATAGGTTTTTGGGCGCTGCAAGATATGCTAAGGACAGAAATTTCAAGCACAAATTGGGAAAACAATGATTCGATTAGATAGGTTCCGTTCACAGAATAAGAGGAACAGTTGAGAAATCTGATCAGCCCAAAAACTTAGTTCTCTACACATGAAACTCAAAGAAAAAGATCTCAAATGTAAGTTGTCTACACTGTACTCACGGATGCAGCTAGTACACTCCGGAACACACATGAAAACACACACATGCCCCATTACTGCATTGGTTGATCTCTCCTGACGTAACATCTCCTCCTCAACCTAAAAGGAAACAACTCATTCATTCAAAATGTACATGGGATTTGGCAGCAGCAGTCAGAAAATATTATATTCAGCAATGTACTATTGAGCATCAGAATGTTCCTTTCCAAATAAATCCCAATCGGTTTTCAAAAATACATTCACAACCATTCCTTCACAAATGAAACCCAATTGGTCCAACTTGCTCTCTCGTTTCAAAGTTTTCAGAAAGAAATACTACTAATTTGGAATGTACATGAAAAATATAAGGATCATGACACAAGATTGCAATACAATGCACATGAATCTGACACATGAAGCTTCAAAGTTCAAAGCAAACATCACAATTCAAAGGAATACTACTCCCTGCAATAGATCTGGGAGATGTGAGGGTAGCGGCTGCTTCCCTTGTTGGATAGCCGCCGAGAGGAGGGATCGCCGGTGAGAGGAGGAGCAATCTGTCAAGGAGCACCTAGCGTCGTGTGGTCTAAAGGGGTTGGGGGCGAGACCTTGTATTGTCTGAGAGGAGGGGATTACTGACAGGGCGTGAGGAGGACACTGGCCGTGCTAGGGTTTTGCCGCTCTATCGGCGTCACGTGCGTCTAAGAAGGGCTCGAGATAGGAAGGCGTTCCAAATGTGAGGGGTTGCAGTTGAGGGAGGGTCCACTTGGGGGGTTTTGAGCAATGGCATGCAGTATGGGCAAATAACTCAGAACTTCATGCATCCTTTCGTGGTGGGAATTTGTGTATCCAACCGAGCGACGTTTTTCTAGCTCCACCAAAATGAACCGAGATGAGCTCCCCTCCACCTCGACTACACTCTACTAAAAATGAGGAGTTGAGATGTTTGTGACATCTCCGCCTGATTCACCAAGGGATCTATAGGCTGGAACTGTACCAAACCCCAACCCCTAGTGTCTAGATTATGGGGATAGGAGAAGTTATATGTGCTAGGATTTTGTGTAAATTGAGAAATAGGGCATGTTTGAGCTCCTGCTTTGAGATTATTTGTTATGTCGTTAGGCATGTTCATTCCTCAATTACTCAGCAACTCTACAAAAAGGAGCGGAGGAAGAGATAGTTGAAGTCTGGTGCAACTATTTTATAAGCTAAAGCTTGAGCTACCATGTGATATGTATAAGTATCATGTTATTCTGAGTTTGATGATGCCTTTTCTTTATAATTCTATTAATATATTTCAGTTACTTTTTTAAATATTGAATTATCTGTTAGATTGTCTATTTCTCCCTCTATTTTATTTATGCAGGAAAAACGGCATAAAAATCATGAAATCGAGCGTATTCCGAAACCTTTTGGAGGTGGGAAACTTCATGCGAAAGGAGGTGCCAAGCCAGGGCAAACCCTAGCGGGGTGGCAGGCCCAGGCGGCGTGCTCTGCCACCCCCCTCTACTGCCTGGACCCACCAAGGCTCGGCCATCGCCACCCCTTCATGAGCAGATCCATTTCGTCATTCATATACCTCCGGAGGAGTTTCCTGAACAAAGGTGGAACAGAGAGGAACCAGGGGCATCGCAAGCTTTTGGGACAGATCGGAGATGCTGCCAGCTTCACCTATTCCCATTTTCATCATCACCACCTTCATCTCCATCCATTGATCATCACCAACAAGTTTCCACGATAGATTGTTTTTCTTGTACTTCATCTATTTCATGGAAACCTTCGATATTGATTTGTTTCATCGGTATAAGCAATATGAAATGGATATCTCCTTTACTTTTGATGAATTACATGATGTATGAGTAGTCTATCGAGGCTACGGGTGTGTAGTGGTAGCTATGTAGCGTTCTCATGAATATTGTGATAGCCATCCATCTTTGGTGCCATCAATATTATTGTGATTACCATTCATCTTCGGTGTAACCATTTATAATGTTGTAATTATTTATATGCATGCTATGTTTTTAATAGATTGTTGATTGTGTGTTGTGAAATTTACATGACACTTAGTAATGCATTAGTTATGAAGCTCGGAGAATGGAGCAACATCAAACGATGTGGAATTCTTGTGTCTATTGCTAGCAAATTTATTATCATTGTTTTGGCTCATGCCTTATCGCATGCCTAAAGGGTGGTTGGAAAAATAGTAGGTTGTATCTATCTATTACTAGTATTATTAGCCTCTCTTTCAATTCTTGCAAATGCGTAGTTGGTACTTTATTATTGCATAATTCCTATTGCTTGCTTGAGAATTGCTACTAGTGAACCTATATACCTCATGCCTCATTTTTAGCTATCAGAACATCTCCATAGTAGTTTGCTATTTTGTACTTATGACAAAAGTAGTTTAGTTTTCTTGACTTAGTAATTGCTCTTTTTCATTGTTGTTTGCAATCTAGGGGTCCATGGCTATTCAATTAGGATCAAGTGGAATAATCGATGCATCCTTGTGGGGTTTCGACACTCTTTCTCATCGAAAAATGCTACAACTGATATTTGCACTTGCAGGGCTATCAAGCAATCAAGCTATTTTCTAGCGCCATTGCCTGAAAGGCAACATTGGTTTCACTCTAAATTTGATTCTCACTCTATCAGTTTTTGTTACTTGCTTAGCTAGTTTTATTTGAAAATCAAAAACAAATAATTGTAGTTGCTTAGTTGATCTTGCTAGTATGAGCGACGAAAACACCAAGTTTGGTAACTTTACTACTCTCTGTTATGTGGAGAGATAACCTTTCACTTCTATGAACCAAGAAAAGGAGTTTGTGATCCAACCTTCTTTATCAAATTTCAATCTTACTAGTAAATTTGATGGTGTTCTCATGAAAAATAGTTCTCACCACTTGCAATGGTTTAGTGGAATCTGTGATGCTCATGACAAAATGTGCATGGTGGTGCTTGTAATTTTTCTTTGTATGAATTGATTAAGATTATGCATGCTAGTTCTTCCCATGCTACTGTAAAGGATACATGAGGAGTTTACCACTAAGGTTGCTAAGAAAGTTCTTGATCTTAGACATGATGAAATGCTTAGAGGTGAGATGCTAGCACTGAAGTTAGATGTCTTTTTAAGTCTATTATTAAGCTAAAGTTTGGTAGTCATTTCATTGTGATCTTATTGCTAGTTTCTCTACCGTACTTAGATCTCTCTTTGATAAGTTGAAATTGGATAAGCTAATTCCTTGCAATTTGAAGCTCCAATTGGTTGATTCTACCATAAAGAGAGCGATCGCTATGGTTGATAATGTTATTATGGAAATTAAATATTGTCTCGTTCCCATTGATTTAATTGTGCTTGATATTGATGAAAATGATATTGCTTCAATTATTTTGTGAAGACCTTTCTTGAGAACTATAGGTGTTTTCATCAACATGAGGGAGGGAAACAATAAATTTAATCTTCCCCTCATAAATTTGTTATGCATTACCTAAGGAATGAGAAGAAGGAAGAGATTGAGGTAAAAAATTATGGGGCTTGCTCAAAAGCTCAAAGATGATAAAAGCTAATAACTCAAGGTAAAATTCAAGCTAATGATATTAAATAAACACTTCCTGGGAGGCAACCGAGACGTTTAGTGTCTTTTCTTTCACTATTGAGTCTTCGTTTTATGTAACAAGTTTTATTTCTTATGTGTGCATTATTGCTGCTACAATAACCTCTCTAGTATTTTGTTAACATTCTGGAATGCCTTATAAATTGTGTAAAATTCATATATGTGATCTACAGGAGGTACGGAAGCTATTGTAAAAGATGGCAATCAACTTTGGCCTATAGATGCTAGGAGGCAAAACTAGGTGGGAGGCCATGCCACGCCCCTTTACTGCCTAGGGATTCTAGAGGTCTTTTCATACTAATTTTTTTTGTGGCACTCCGTTATGCTTCATTATCTGTGAATATAAATTTTCTAGATTTTTCTCGTACTATTATAGTCTCTGTTTCAGTTCTTATAAGTTTTTGTCTTATTTTTAATGCTGAAACTGATCCTGTGTTATCCCCCAAAAATATTTATATTCTCTCCCTATTTAATTGGACACTTTGTAGAAGAGAGTTGACTTTTATTGCTAGAGTACTCACGGTGTTTGATTTAATTACTTGCCATAAGGATATTGTTGGCGATACGGGGACCAGGGTCCCCTATCCCGCTGGCAAAAGGCCCAACTTGACGCCACGACGCCAAAGACGGAGGCGCTGGAGAAGAAGTGCTCGGGGCCCCTCCCCGAGCACTATTCCCTCCAATCCGGCAGGTGCCACGTGTCGCTCCCCGAGGGTGCTCCCCGAGCGCTCAGGGCGACTTGGTCCCTGCTCGGCAGTCTGAAGGAGTAGTGCTCGGGGGCGTTTTCCCCGAGCACTCGTCCCTCCCGACCGTTGGGTGCCACGTGTCGCCCCCCGAGGCTGCCCCCCAAGCACCGAGGGCAGCTTGATCCCCGCTCGGTAAGGTGGAGGAGTAGCGCTCGGGCCTCCCCCCCCCGAGCACTCGTTCCTTTCGCCTGGCCGTAGAGCGCCACGCGTCGTCCCCCGAGATGTGCTCCCCGAGCACTTCAAACGACCCGGACTGCACTCGTGATGTTCCAAAGGAAGGCTCTCGGGGGCTCTCCCCGAGCGCTCGTGGTGCCTGGACCCCGCCCGGGACCCCGGGCGCCTTGCCTTGCGGGACGGCCTAGGAGGCGTGCTTGGAGTCCTCCAGTCTCGGGAACCCTGAGAATCCCTTGTGGGCCCTACATCCGTCCACGTGGCCTGACAGCAGCATTTAATGCCTGCCCGTCAGGCCCGTCAATTCCGAGTCTGCTACAGTGGGCATGATGGCGAATACTGACAAGTTCCCATCCTCCCAAGAGATAGGCTGTCTCGGTTATCAATCTTGGTAGAGGATGGGAGTGTCAGAAGCCCCTTTTTGACTTTAGGGTGCGCCGCCGCGCGCCTAGAATCCCGCCTTCGTTCCCTGTCAGGTGGGACCCGGCTACTTTTCGGTTGGTAAGTGTCAGACGGCGTCCGCGGAAGTCTTCATTCTCTAACAGATGAGCCGCACCCGACTGGTTCGGTCTCCAATCCGGTCCTGACAAGCACTTTTCCGCTACAGTGTCTTCCAACCACCGGCGTGGCTTGCCCACGCCCCCTTTCGGCAGCCTTCTTTATTATTATTATTATTATTAGCGTACCTTTGCGGCTTTTGTGGCAGCCCCCGTGTATATAAGGGAGGTGCCGTGGCCATGCAAGGGGAGATCGAACGATCAATCTCTTACACAAACTTAGCCCCTAAGGCACAAGAGTTCTTCCCAACAGCTTTCTAGAACGCGTAGGAAGAACCCTAGAGGAAGAAGAACAGGAGCATCTTTGTCACCAAGTTCATTGTAAACATCCTTTCCATCCAGTGAAAATACACACAAAGCAGGACGTAGGGTATTACACCGCTTTGGTGGCCTGAACCTGGGTAAATCCACAGTCTCAACAGTTTCATACACCCGGCCCTCCGTGAACGGCTTAGCGTTAGTTTCTTCGGCTCCCCGGCCGAATCCCAAAGGGGGTCCTTCCGGACCACCGACGCCGGCGTCTCATCGCCGACATCTGGCGCGCTAGGTAGGGGAGCCAAGCTTTCCGGCGTTTCACCACTCATGGCGGGCCAACACTCCGCCGTGGCGCGTTCCGCGCCACCTCGTTTGCTGCTCACCGCGTCAGGCGGCACCTTGACAGCAAATGCGGCAATGTCGCAGCTCCAACACATAGCTCGCGGGGATGCGGCAGATGCCAACCCAACCCTCCCTGGGCGCCCCCAGCCGGTTCGCCGCCGCTGGACTTCAACGAGTTAGGAGGAGTCGGCGCGCTTCAGGCCGCGCAGCTCCTCCTCCGTCACCCTCCCGTCCAAGTGGAGGGCACGTCTCCTGTTGGCCCTTGGCTCCAGGACGTGGCCAACCTGATCGACACCGCTCGCCGTCAGGCGGCGGTCCGGGGTTCTCAGACCTCTTCGACGCCTGGCAACGCCCGTTCCGGCCCCTCTACGGTCATTCCTCCGCTGCACCCACGTCGGTCACGTGGTAAGGCGAAGGAGCTCCGCAGCGGGTCCCACCGTTCGGTCGCCTCGCCTCTCACTGGGAACGGTCCGGATCTTCGCCACCGTCTCAACCAGCTGAGGGAGGACGAAGATGCGCGCGTCACCATTGAGCGCCATCAGGAGAAGTGGCGTGAGGCGAGGCCCGTTGAGGCCCCAATCATCCTCCGGTCCTGCTGCCAGCTGTACGTGCTCTCCGGAGCGCGCCCGCGCACCGGTTGCAAGGGTCGACGCCCCGCTTTACGGAGCGGGCTGTCAGGCCTTTACCCCCGGCCTTCGCCACGTCAGCTGGCCCGGAAGATTCTGGCCCGAGCTGCTGCAAAAGTACGACAGCTCCTTCCACCCGGAGGAGTTCCTCCAGATCTACACCACCGCTGTGGAAGCGGCCGGAGGGGCCAAAAAGGTAATGGCCAACTGGTTCCCCATGACCTTGAAGGGCTCTGCCCATTCATGGCTCATGAACCTCCCCCCCGAGTTCCGTTCGCTCGTGGGAAGACCTGTGCCACCAGTTCGTGGCCAACTTCCAGGGCACCTTCGAGCGCCCCGGCATGGAGAGCGATCTCCATGCCATCAAACAGTGCAAAGGGGAAACGTTGCGGCACTTCATCCAGCGCTTCAGTCAGGTGTGCAACACCATCCCCAAAATATCCCCTCAAGCCGTCATCGTCGCTTTCCGGCAAGGAGTGCGTGACGAGAAGATGCTGGAGAAGCTAGGCACGCGTGACGTCCAGTCCACGGCGGAGTTGTTCGCAGTCGCGGACAAATGCGCCAAGGTGGCTGAGGCTCGCGCGTGGCACACCCCGCGCCCCGACCAGCCTTCGGCCGACGGTGCCGAGTCTTCCCGCTCCTCAGGGCGGCGGGAGGGCAAGAGCAAGAAGCGTAAGTCCGAGCCCGTCGCGGCCGTGGAAGTCAAAGCGCAGAAGTCACCGCGCGCCGGTCCAGGCGGCGGAGGCAGGAAGCCACCCAGGGCCCCCGAGCAGGGCTCTGGTAGGTGGTGCGAAATCCACAACACTGACCGGCACAACCTTGCTGAGTGCTGGACGGTGAAGTTCCTCGCCGAGAGGAACAAGAAGGAGTGCGAGGAGCGCCGCAAAGGCGCCGACGACAAGCGCGCCGGTGATGAGGAGGGTCTCGGGTTCCAAGAACCCGAGGCCATCGCGTGCATCAACGGGGGCGCCTCTACACCCACTTCGCGCCGCTAATTTAAGGTGATGGCCCGTGAAGTGTGCTCGGCGACCCCGAGCACGAGGCCCTCCCGACCGCTGAAGTGGTCGGGGGTCCCGATCACCTTCGACCGCTCCGACCACCCCGAGAACGCGTCGGGCATAGGCTGCCTCCCGCTGGTAGTCTCCCCGACCGTGTGCAACATCAAAGTAACCCGCGTGCTGATCGACGGGGGTGCAGGACTCAACCTCCTGTTCCCCCAAAGTGTTTAGCAAGATGCAGGTACCACCCGGGTGGCTCAATCCCACGATGTCGTTCCTTGGTGTTACCTCGGGGATTACCTTGCCCCTTGGGCAAGTATCCCTCATGGTCACGTTCGGGACCAAAGATAACTTCCGAACGGAGAGCATCCTCTTCGACATCGCCGAGTTCGACCTCCCATACAACGGGATCCTCGACCGCCCAGCGCTCACCAAGTTCATGGTGGCGTCCCACTACGCCTACCTCACCATCAAGATGCCCGGGCCCAATGGCACGATCATGGTGCCCGCCGACCTCTAGAGCTCCGTCCTCTGCGCCGAGCAACTCTTTTCGGCTGCCTCCGCGGCAGCCGAAGACAGTGAGGAGCGCCCCGAGTCCTCGGGTCCGCCCCCAACCAAGCTCAAGATCGCCGCAGACGGCTCCGTGCCCCTCAAGGAGGTGGTCCTGGGTGAAGACGCGTCCAGGACCGTCAAGATCGGCGGCCGCTTGGCCGCCAAATAGGAAAGCGCGCTCATCGCCTTCCTCCAGGCAAATGTCGACGTGTTTGCTTGGCAACCGTCGGATATGCCCGGGGTCCCTAGGGAGGTGATCGAGCACAACCTCGCTGTGCGTCCCGACGTGCGGCCTGTTCGGCAGAAGGTGTGCCGACAAGCACCAGAACGTCAAGAGTTCATCCGGGCGGAAGTCGACAAGCTCCTTGCCGCCGGCTTGCCAAAGGCCAACGGCAAGTTGAGGATGTGCGTCGATTACACCGACCTCAACAAGGCATGTCCAAGTGATCCTTTCCCTTTACCTCGCATTGATCAGATAGTCGATTCCACCACGGGATGCGACCTTTTGTGCTTTTTAGATGCCTACTCTGGTTATCACCAGATTAGTATGTCGGTAAAGGATGTGGAAAAGACTTCATTTACAACCCCGTGGGGACTTATTGCTATGTCCGCGTCCCTTTTGGTTTAAAAAACGCTGGGCCTACGTACCAGCGAGCTATGCGCATCACCCTACAATCCCAAATAGGTCGCAATGTGGAGGCCTACATCGACGACCTCGTCGTCAAAACAAGACATCAAGCGACGCTCCTCGAGGATCTCGCAGAGACTTTCGACAGTCTCCGCAGCACTCGAATGAAGCTGAATCCCGAGAAGTGTGTTTTCGGGATCCCCTCCGGCAAGCTCCTCAGTTTTTTGGTCTCGAACCGAGGAATAGAGGCCAACCCCGAGAAGATTTGGGCCATCGACCAGATGTGCCCACCAGCTCGTCTCAAAGACGTGCAACGCCTAACGGGCTGCATGGCAGCTTTGGGACGCTTCATCTCCAAGCTCGGGGAGCGAGGCCTCCCCTTGTTCAAACTCCTCAAGAAGTCGGGGCGCTTCGAGTGATCCCCAGAGGCCGAGCAAGCCCTTCGGGACCTTAAGAAGTATCTCACCTCGCCACCAGTATTGGTGGCGCCGAGGCCCGGGGAGCCCTTGCTCCTCTACATCTCGGCTACTCCCTGAGTAGTAAGTGCCGTCCTCGCGGTCGAGCGAGAGGTCGGGTCTGAGCTCCTGACGACTCCCGCGAGGACAGAAGCTTCCGGGCCCCCAGCTCCCGAGAAGCATCAAGCCCGGGGAAGAACTCGGGTCCCAGCTCCCGGGTGACCCCGAGCAGACAGAAGCTTCCGGGCCCCAACTCCCGAGAAGCAACAAGTCCGGGGAAGAGCTCGGGTCCCAGCTCCCGTGTGACCCCGAGCAGTCAGGTGAGCTCGGGTCCCAGCTCCCGGGTGAACCCGGGCAATCAGAAGAACTCGGGTCCTAGCTCCCGGGCACCCCCGAGCGACCAGAGTTGCTCTGGTGCGAGCTCCTGAGTTGTCCCGAGCAGTCGGGAGAACTCGGGGCCAAGCTTCCCGCAAGCGACGAGTTCGTAGGAAAGCCCGGGTCCAAGCTCCCGGGCAGTACTGAGCAGTCGGGAGAGTTCGGGTCCGGTCCTAGGTCTGAGCTCCCAGGCGAACCCAAGCGACCCTTCCAGCTCGAAACTAACATTGGCCCCACGAGTACTCTGCTCAGGGAAGCCCCAATCAAGGGCCGCGGGCAACAGCGCCCCGTATACTTCGTCAGCGAAGTGCTGCGCGACGCCAAGACGCGTTACCCGCAGGCCCAAAAGATGCTCTACGCGATCCTTGTCGCGTCGAGGAAACTGCGCCACTACTTCCAGGTGCACGAAGTGCTGGTGGTCACCGCCTATCCCCTCGACCGCATCCTGCACAACCGGGAAGCGACCGGCCGCGTGGTCGAGTGGGTGATCGAACTCGCCGAGTTCAACCTCCGCTTCATCAGCAATCGGGCCATAAAAATCAGAGCTCTGGTAGACTTCATAGCCGAGTGGACCCCGGTGCCAGAAGACGAAGAGGAGAAGCTGTCCGCAATCCCGGGGCAGGAAGGCGCCGGGCACTGGACTATGCACTTCGACGGTTCCCTCACGCTCAAGGGCGCGGGGGCTGGAGTAGTTCTCACCTCCCCAATGGGTGAAGTACTCCAGTACGTAGTGCAGCTCCATTTCCGTGCCACCAACAACATGGCCGAGTACGAGGGGCTCCTCGCGGGGCTTCGCACCGCCGCATCCCTCAGAATCCGCCGCCTCCAAGTCAAAGGCGACTCCCAGCTAGTCGTCAATTAGGTGTCCAAAGAGTACCAATGCTCGGAACCACAAATGGCAGCCTACTTGAGCGAAGTCAGGAAGTTGGAGCGGCGCTTCGACGGGTTAGAGCTCCAGCACGTCCCGCGCCGCTACAACGAAGCTGCCGACTACCTATCGCGACTGGCCTCCTCTCGGGAGCCGGTCCCGGCTGGGACCTTTGAAGAAAGGCTCTCCCGGCCAACCGTCGAGGCCGCCGACCAAGACGAAGCGGGAACCTCGCGCCAAGGCGAGGCTCCTGGGGCAGCACCTTCAGGGGCCAATCCCATCAAGTCGCCACTGCCCGGCGAGCACGCCGTGCTCGCCACCTATGCTCAGGAGCCTTCCTGGATCTCTGAGATCTGGGGATACCTGAAAGAAAAGACCCTTCCCGAAGATGATGCCGCAGCAGAAAGGATTGCGCGCCAAGCCAAGCGTTACACCTTGGTAGATGGGGATCTCTACCGGCGTGGCACCAATGGCGTCTTTCTGAAATGCATTTCCCGAGAGGAAGGCCGCGAGTTGCTCGCGGACGTCCACGAGGGCGAGTGCGGTAGCCATGCATCGTCCCGCACGCTGGTCAGAAAGGCCTTTCGGCAAGGTTTCTACTGGCCCACAGCCCTCCAGGATGCCATCGAGTTGGTTCGGCGCTGCGAAGCGTGTCAATACCATGCAAAGCAGTCACATCAACCAGCTCAGGCCCTTCAAACCATCCCTCTGTCATGGCCCTTCGCGGTCTGGGGATTGGATATTATAGGACCGTTCCCCCGAGTAGTAGGGGGCTACGAGTACCTATATGTCGCCATTGACAAGTTCACCAAGTCGACAGAAGCAGAACCGGTCATCAAGATCATCAAGCACACGGCGATTAAATTCATCTGTGGCATCATGAGCCGCTTCGGCGTTCCCAACCAGATCATCACCGACAACGGCACGCAGTTCACCAGCGATGTGTTCCTGGAATACTGCGAGGACATCGGCCTCGAGGTCTGCTTCGCGTCGGTCGCCCACCCACGCGCCAACGGCCAAGTTGAATGCGCCAACGCTCAAGTTCTCAAAGGACTCAAGACGCGAACCTTCGACCGGCTCAAGAAGTGCGGCGCCGGCTGGATTGACGAGCTCCCTGCCGTCCTCTGGTCCATCCGCACCTCGCCTAGCCGGGCCACCGGAGAGACGCCTTTCTTCCTCGTCTACGGGGCAGAAGCGGTCCTCCCCTCCGAGATCTCACTCGGCTCCCCCCGGGTTGGAGCCTTCTCCGAGTGCGATCAGGAGCAAAGGAGGTTTGAAGACGTCAACTATCTTGAAGAGCACCGATGCAGAGCCGCTCTCCGTGCTGCCAGATATCGGCAGAGCCTAAGACGCTACCATCAGCGCCACGTTCGGGCCCGGTCGCTGGAGGTCGGGGATCTAGTACTTCGCCGCATCCAATTGCGGGAAGGAAAGAACAAACTCTCCCCCATGTGGGAGGGCCCCTACCGAGTGACCAGCGTCTCCCGACCAGGCTCTGTCCGGTTGGTCACGGATGAAGGCCTGCCACTACCCAACGCGTGAACATCGAGCACCTACACAAGTTTTATCCGTAAAAGGCGGGTAAGTTTTTCATTTTGAGCTAAAGGCTAGCCCCCCGAGTACGAAAGTGAGTCACGGGGTTTTTTCTGGGTTGTCAGCTCTAAGCCCTGGTCGCCTCGCTTGGTTTCTGAACCCTGGGCACCAGTCCGGCAATAAGCCACCTGAGTACCCCACGCGCTCGCACACATGCTCGGGGGCTCCCATGTAATCAAGTCTATGTCCATGACATAGGCAGCATTAATATAAGCAGCACTCGCATTTTCAAGTTGCTTGTCAATTATCTATATCCCTTGGCATGCTCGCAAGAGAAATCACCCTCATGAGTACCGGCCTACCATGTCCCCCCTTGGCGCGAGCAGATCCCTGCTGATCCGCTGTACGAGGGGTCGGGTTAACCTAGTCTCTGTTGGTAGATGGTCGATGCTCGGGCCATCGTTTGCACCCCGAGCACCCCCGTGTCAGGGCAAATAAGCCCCTAACCACCTGTGCTCAGTCTGGTCAACGTCCCGGGCGTTACCAAAACCTCAGAGTACTCGGGTAACTACCTCTCGTGCTCGGGACCAGTCGGCGGATTCGAAAGCACTTGGATCCCGACAGCCAAAGGTTTCAAAAAAAAACTCAGGGCAGTGACATCTCTTGCTAGCGGCGTGTTATAATCACCCACGAGTACGCAGGCTAACCATGCTGGAAGTCCCGGGTAACGATGTCGACATCACTTCAGAAACCCTGGACAGAGGACCACCATGGATCCGACTCTACTCATGAGCTAAGTCCTTCTGCCGTATTTCCTCGGCCTTGAAACCTTTTCATTAATATCTCCGCGAGTAGCTCCGCGCGCCAACGAGTCCATGCGCCGGTCATTCATAAGGCAGGGGTGTTCTGGAGTTACGATGTGAGTCACGAGGAGGTTCCGGGTTGTCGCCCAAAGCCCTGGTCGCCTCGCTTGGTTTCCGAACCCTGGGCACCAGCCTGGCCAAAAGCCACCCGAGTATCCTACGCGCTCACACACGTGCTTTGGGGCCCCCAGCAAATGAACAGGTGGCGCACGGGCCCCTCGCTGCGCGAAAGCCTCGTCGCGTCAGGGATAAATCTATTAAAACTAAAAGAAGAAAAATCGGCGTGCCAAAACGCTCGCCAGTGTCTAAATTGCCTGTAGGAATTGTCTTGAGCACTCGTGCTCGGATTACGTTGTAGGAACACCAAGCCCAAAAGGCGTGCGCTCCCGAGCACTCCAGATCATCTTGGAGCCCCGAGGAGCGGTCTTCTCCAGGAGGAGCCTCACACGCAGGCCTCGGGGACAGGGGGTCCTCGGGGCCCCGAGGGGTGCAGGCGCCAAGACATTTTCGAAGCATCCAGCTCTCGGGGGCTGGAGTCCTCGGGGCCACCACCAAGTGTTGGGCCTACTCGGGCAAGAGCCGGATACATCAAAATTTCAAGCTGTGCAAAAGTAGGGCGCTCGGGGGCTCCCCCGCGCCTGAAATTAAAAAGCAAAAAAGCACTCGGAGCCAAGTCCGAGCAAGACCCCGCAAAGGAAAAAGCCAGCCAGAGTTAACTCCGCGCCTAACAGCGTGGGAAGAAAAGAAAGCAAGTTCTAAGTCTGCGAAGATCCAAGGGTTCGAAGCCAAGTTCGTACCTATCTACGCATCAACAAAGCAATTGGAACAAGTTCAATGGCGCGGAGCCAAGTCCGCGCCCAGAATTGCATAACTGAAGGTTTTTTATCCAAAATACTTACAGAGGCTCTTTGGCCTCAAACCAAGAAAAGCAAAGAAGAAGAGCTAGCTCCCACCGGCATCGTCCTCGGAGCCACTTTCGCCTTCCTCCTGGTGGAATTGCGTTGCGATCTCCTCGGCGACCTTGCGGACGGCTTCGCGAGCGGGCTCTTCTCCTTCGTCGGCCATCCCAAGCTTGGCCGGCTCCAAGGAGAAGGCCGGGTCCCGGCTGCGGTAGCACGCGAGGACGTGCTCGGCTATTGCGGCGGCCAGGTCACGCCCCTCCTGGGTGACCTAGTCCTTGACGAGGGCCGGCACCATCTCCACCTGCTTGGCGAAGGCATCGAAGTGAAAGGCGAGGTGGCTGAGGGAGTCCGTATGCTCCACCACGGCGACGCTGCGGCCAAGTCCGGCAGCCTCCAGTGCGGTCCACGCGCGCTTGAGGATGCCGAGCATCATCGAGGCGGTTTTGCGCCTCTCCGAGCGCAGCTCTATGAGGCGTTCCTCCCTCTCGTCGGCCAACGTCTTCGCCTGTTGCAGCTCGTCCTGCAGCTCCTTCACTCGATCTATCAGCCGGCGCTTGGTGGTGTTGCCGTTGTCGAGGCGCCGCTCCACCTCTTGGATGCGGTGATCCTTCTCCTCGACGACTCGCTGGAGCTGGTCGGCGGCCTCCTTGCGGGCATCGTTAACACGCCGCTCTGCATCGCCCTCCAGCTCCTGCGCCCTCTTCGCCAAGGAGCTCTCCCATTCTTCAAGGGACTTCTCCCGATGGTCGAACACCCCCTCCCGCGTAGCGGCCTCCGTCTCACGGAGGGAGAGTTGCTCTTCCCGGTGGGAGAGTCACCCCTCGCGCCAGGATAGCTCCCGTTCGCGCTGCTTCGCCGCCTCGAGCTCGTCAATGACCTTCACGCGCATCGCCTCGAGGGAGTCCCTCTCCCTCTGGATCTCCACGGCGGCACCCTCATGCTCGCGCTTGGCGATCCAGACACGCGCGATGAAGGCCTCGTCGGCCTCCATAAGGGCGACCTCCCACGCCCTGAGGTCGGCCTCCCTTTTCTCCAGCGCCTCCTCCTCCGAGGCGACGGCTGCCCGGATCTCCTCCAACACGGCATGAGCCGCGTCAAGGACTTCCGGAAGAGGCCCCCGCGGCCTCACGGATGGGCGCGCACGGGCCCGTCCCCTTGGCTTCGCCGCCCCTGAGTTTCCGACAATCGAGGTCGGCGCTGGAGCCTTGGTCGCGGCGGCGCCCACCGGAGCTTCTGCCGGTGCAGTACTCCAGTCGGGCGCCGCGCCCTAGCCTTCGGGGATGAGGCGGGCGCTGCCCGCGCCCCTTCAACCCGTGGAGCCTCCGCAGCCCTCCGGGCCTCCGTGGTCCTCGGGGTCCCCGAGCTCTCGGCGCTCGGGGCACCCGCGGTCCTTGGAGCCTCTTCGGCGCTCGGGGTAGGGACGGCCCTCGGGGCCTCCATGGTCCTCGGGGCCCCCGAGCTCTCGGCACTCGGGGCGACGCCAGTCCTCGGGGCCTCCGCGGCCCTCGGGGCCCCCGTGCTCTCGGCGACCGGGGCGGGTCCCACGCCCGGGTCAGCCTGAGGCCTCTCCGACGACCTGAAGACCAGGTGTCAACCTCCGGGTTAGTTCCTGAAAACCGTATACACTTCGCAAAAATTCAAACAGAGGGTTCGGCTTACCTGGATGGGCGCGCGCCAAACTTCCACCGAGCCTTCGACCGGTCGAAGCTCGGGCTCGTTGGTCGCGGCGGATCCTTCCATTTTTGCTCGCCGCCTCGGACGGGTTGGTCCCCGAACCCTGCTGCCTCGAGCTACTGCCTCTGTTCGGCGCCGCGCGAGAGCTGCCACCGCCCACCGGCCTTGGCTGGCCGCTGTGGCCACCGGCGTCCCCCGCCCGCTGGGCGGCCGGAGGAGAAGGAGGTGGAGGCGATGATGGAGAAGGTGGGGGGGAAGGCGTCTGCGCCTTCTTGCCCCTCAGGTCGGCGGGGTCCGCTTCGCTGGCCCTGGCCCCCTCATCGCCCCCGGCGTCCCCGGGTATGACCAACCCCTTGGCAGTCTTGCCCTTCTTCTTCGGCTTGACCCCTTGGTGGTCGAACTCGGGGAGGGCCCCGTGGATCTCGTTGCGCCGCGCGTTCACGCACAGCGGGAGATCCGGCCGGGCCAGCTCGGCGGCGGCAAGGTCGACAGGGCCCAGTAGGAGCCGCAGCAGCGACACCTCCGTGTCGCGGCTGAGGTCCCCCTCCTCGCCGATCGCCGTCCGACCGATGTCCCGAGGGCCGATGTACATCCAGGCCGGATGGCCCCGATCCCGCAGCGGCGCCAGTCGCCGCCGGATGAAATCGAGGACGACCATCGTCGCCGTTAACCCGGCGGCCCGCAGCTGCGCGATCCACTCCACGACTGGCCGCAGCAAATGGTCGTCCCCATGCAGGTACTCCCACTCCTTCCGATGCGCGGGGGCCGGACCCTCCGAGAGCAGCAGCTGGAGGTACGGGTCGATGGAGATATAGCACCACTGGACGCGCCAGTCGTCCCACTTGTTCTGCATCTCCTGCGGAATGTAGGTCTCCCCGATCTTCTCTCGCAGCCTGAAGTTGCAGTTCCCCGCCGTCTCGATCCGGTCGGAGCCCCGGCTCTTCCTGACGGAGCGCAGCACGAAGTAGTGGCGGAAGAGCGCCACCAAAGGCATCACGCCCATGAACATCTTGCAGAGATGGGCGAAAATCGCCAGCATCACCACGGAGTTCGGGGAGAGATGGATGAGGTGGATCCCGTACTCTGTCAGGATCTCCAGGAAGAAGGGGGAGAAGGGCGGCGTCAACCCCGCCGTGATGAAGCTGGAGAAGATAATCGTTTCCTCCTCCCTCGGCTCCGGCGGGTACGTGGCCGGCCTCAGCACCGGAGGCTCCCGTCGCACCCCGGAGACCAGCATCTTCCGGAGCTTGTCCATGGCCTCCTCGTTGAGGAGGCGGGACTTCGGGAGGATGCCGGCGGCGGCGGCGGAGGAAGATGAGGGGACGCGGCACTTGAGTTTCCTCGGCATGGCGGCGATCAGCGTGGAGAGGTGCAAGGAAGAGGCGAAAGAAGTCGAGGGCACGTAAGGAGGTGAAAAGGCACGGTGTTTGATTTAATTACTTGCCATAAGGATATTGTCGGCGATACGGGGACTAGGGTCCCCTATCCCGTTGGCAAAAGGCCCAACTTGATGCCATGACGCCAAAGACGGAGGCGCTGGAGAAGAAGTGCTCGGGGGCCCTCCCCGAGCACTGTTCCCTCCAATCCGGCAGGTGCCACGTGTCGCTCCCCGAGGGCGCTCCCCGAGCGCTCAGGGCGACTTGGTCCCTGCTCGGCAGTCTGAAGGAGTAGTGCTCGGGGGCGTTTCCCCGAGCACTCGTCCCTCCCGACCGGTGGGTGCCACGTGTCGCCCCCCGAGGGTGCTCCCCGAGCACCCAGGGCGGCTTGACCCCCGCTCGGTAAGGCGGAGGAGTAGCGCTGTCACACCCCGATTTTCCAAACCCGAAAATTTAGGGCCAACAAAAACTTTTTACTAAATAATGAGAACTAAAGTGCACCCGATTAAAACTCTAATTCAAATCATGCCAAACCCTAAAGGGGAGACAAGCCGAAACATTCCACTTCTATTCCATTTCCTTAAACTCCTGACCGAAGCTTTTCCGGCAAATGCTCCACCCCTCGGCTCCATGCATGGCTGCTCGCCTTGCATTCCTGCCACGAGTATACCTCCGGCATCCCTCTTCCCTTCCTGTCCTGCCGGTGCATCCGGACCAACATCTGTCGCCAAGTGCCCACTCGATGCTTCTACGAAATCGGAGCGTATACCTATCTTAAATCTTTTCTGAATGACCTGAAATTCTACCACCAACTTCGTCATGCCCCATCGCGAGTATGTGCAAAAATATACTGCTTTTCGAAATGTGCACATGCGCCAAACCCTAATTCATTCCTTCCGAGCTACAGATCAGAACCCTGACTCGCTGTTTAGTCCTGCTATGCATATATTCAGGTATACCGGCGATACCTCCCCGAACCCTAGCCCAGGACCTCCCAACCTTGTTTAATATCATTGCCCCCTCATATACGTGAAAATGTCCAAGTGTATGTATGCACATACACTCCAAAGGCCGCATCAAACCTTCCAACGGAAGTGAGTTCCAAAACCCTATGTCGTCGTTCGAACCTGCTACAATCCTCTGTATAAAAGTATCGCTAAAATTTTTCAAGTGCATATGGACACACGCACCCTGAAGCCCTAACACATCCCGCATGCGTCCATTTGATCTTCCACCACCTTGTCTCTCTCTTAAAAAAAATATAAACGTTATACACCTATGTTCTCCCTTCTATCCATGCACCATTGAACACGTATAGCTGCAAGGAGGAACCGAAGCCTGACCCGTCAATGCAGCGCAATTAATTGCCCCCATTTATTTCTAATGAGTGATCTCTTCTGCTTTTACCTCGTCCTATCACTTCCCAGCCACTGCACGAGCTGTCTTCTCTCCTCTTCCCTCATCACCAATCAATTCACCACTTCTCTGAGTCTCCCGAGCTGCCATCCTTTCAATTCCCTATGCAGCTGCCCGAGCATTCCCATCTGCCATCAATTCAAATAGTGAACAGCAGCATCAGAGCAATTTATTTCACTGCCACTGCCACTGCTCTCGCACATGTGCTCAGTCATGCCAAGCTCTTCAAGCCGAAACCACCTCGCTCGCCCATTTATTCCCAACCAGAGCAGCTCCCTACTTCCATCTTCTTCCTCTCCTCACTCCATCCCTCCCTGACTTTATTTCTTCACCTTCCGCGAGCTGCCCCGGACTCACCTGCCACCAGCCGAGATTCTCTCCCCTAGTCCTCTCCACCTTCCCCATTTCGATCTTCCCCAAGCTCAATCCCGAACTCCCCAAGCATCGGCCAAGCAGTTTAGATCAAACCAAGTTACTCCTCAACTCTCTCCCTCGCTCTACCAACACGCCGAATGCCACCGAGTGGACCGCGCCCCTTTGCCGTGCCGCCTCGGCCACCAACACCACCACCCGCCAGTGAGGACCCCATGCGCCGTTTTTTCCCGAGCCGCCGCCGAGGGCTTGCCCTGCCGTCGGCGGCGGCCAACCGCCGGCCCCATTCTCTAGCCCAGCAGCCGCACCTCTGGCCCCACTCTGACTGACCCCGCTGCTGCTGCCGTCATCGCCGGCATCCCAGCCTCCACGACGGTGCTCCTAAGTTGCCCCTCAACCGGGTGTAATGACCCTATTTCTTAACACGAGATCAATGCGGATCGTCGTGTATAAAAGTGATTCCTTCCATTGACATGCATGCATTTAGAATGGTCGAATTGGCTCAACTCAAAAACCCTAGAAGACACGACATGAAATTGGCCTGGATAAAATTTGCAAAAACAATCTCACTCAGATTATAACTCAAGTTATTCTCTCCGGCTCTAAGCACCCCGAAAAAGATTTACAAAAAAAAATGTTCCAAGAAGCTGGAGCGGATCTGACCTTAATGAATACTTTCTGAAAACCTTCTTTTGTTCAAAGTTAGCCCTAAACTAATGAAAACAAAGTAAGTCAGTAAAGAAACGAATTAAGAACCTAGGAGTCAAATTTCATTTTTGGGTTTATATACCAAGGTACTAAAATATTAGGTTAAATTAGGGCATTACTTGTAATCCATAAAAAACTTATAAACTAGGTTATAGATTTGTATCAACTAGTTTAAAGAGAATACAGCAAAAATAAAAGAAAAAGAAAATCTCTCCTGCCGTGCAGGTCCCTTTTCTCCTTCCCCTTTTCTTTCCTCCACCCGTGGCAGCTCCCTGTTCTTCCTCCCCTCTACATAGCAACCGCAGCAGGCAGCTCATCACTGCCGCACGTCTCCTTCTTCTCTCCTGCCATCTTCTTTCTCCCCAACTTCTTTCCCGTGCTGATTTCTCCAAGAAAACGCCGCCTTCTTCATTCCCAGCACCCGCAGCCCCCTTCTCTTCCTCCGCCGCCTGTGCTCCCTCAGGCCGCCCCACACCGCCGGAGCCCCTCCTCCCCAACCCAGCTTGCCGCGCCGCCGACTGCCTCGGAGCCCCACTTCAAGTCGTGCCGCTCTCCTTGCCTCAGCGGGCCTCGCCCCTGTGCCTGCTCCACCGCTCTCGCGCGCCTGCCATGGCAGCCGGGACGCTCGCCTTCCCTGCCACGGCAGCCGAGCCCCCGCCGTGGTCCACCCCGACCTCCCCCATTTGCTGCCACTCGCCGCTAGGGCTAGTCCCCGCCGGGCCCTTGCCGCCCTTCAGCGCCGCCCCCAAATCCCCGTAGCCTCCGCCCTAGGCTCGCCGTCTCACCGAGCTCCACCCGCCGCCTCCAAGCTCCCCAACTCTACCACCCCGAGGGCCGCGGTCGCCGAGCCCTCTTCACCGTGCATCCGGGCCTTCCTCACCGGATCCGCTGCATGCAACCACTGCCACCCGCAGGCCGACGCCGTTCCCCGTTTTCTTCCCCGTCGCCGGTCACTCTCCGGCCACTCTGTTGTAGGTGCCGCACCAGGAGCTTCCTCTGCCTTCTTCGCCGAGTAGAGCTCCTTCGCCTGTCATCATCAGCCCTGTCGCCATCACCGTCAGGGTGAGACGCTCTTAATAGCCAGCAGATAAGATTAAGCAACTCGATTAGCTGATAATTGGGTCATCAGAGCGCTAATGTTGCACTATTGAGTGAATAAAGGTGGCTGATGTGTTAATATCTGCAGGCCTAAGCTAATCACCATGTGGTTCTGTCCTGACATATCAACCGTTCGAGCCTCAGCTACTCCATTGTTTCAGGCTAGAAGTAAACTGTTAAATTTTCAACGTGCTAATCACAATAATCATTTAGGGTATTACAATGTTGATGCCACTGCTTGTCTTCCGAATACACATGTGTTAAGTAAGAATTTGAATAATCGATACCAGACAGGACGTAGCTAGCAGTTGCAATAGTTAACTACCATACTAATGACCGATAGATCAACTACAGTTATTAACTCAATGGCTAGCTAGTACTAATAAACGATTAATTTCTGTAACTATTGATTCTATGATCGATTTAGACAATAGAGGTATATGCTGAGTCAAATTCATTTACTGTACAAAAATGATGATCAACCAACACATTAACTGAACCGGTTGCTTATAACCATGGCAGTAGGCTGAACTCACCCGACTCTGACATGTTAAATGCTTACTAGGTTAATGTTCTGTAGATGCATGGCAAGTTGACTGTTTGCATTGCGCTAAAAGCATCGGGTGACCTTGCTTATTAGCCATAACCAGGGTTCATACACTCAATGCTCCTAATGGCGATACTAATTGACTAGTCAATAACTAAATGTTGGTTCAAACCTAATGATCGTTCGTTAGAAGTAATGTGCTGGTAGGCGAAGAACTAAAGCTCTATGATGACCTGCCAGATAAACATACACCAATCAAATAATTGGGTAATAGCGTATACACGCTACAGATTAGCATTTATTAGGAGAAAGTAACGACAGAAACCGCACATAAACTGGATTGTAACATTGACAAGGCTTCAGCAAACCTAATGTACAATAGTTGTAACTAATATCAGTATTAAAGATTCCTAAATCCTACTTCAGGTATCTCATACCTGGACTAAGATATACTTAGCCAAGTGATACTCATCTTCACTTCATAATACAGCTGCTATTATGTACTAGGTATTTCTAACTAGTTCATCGAGTGCTTAAGAGGTGGGATGCATGCAACCGGAACCACTTGTCATCCGCTAACCCCAACCACCCAGCTACTTGTGAAATTAGTTAAATTCTTTTCTTTACTGAGAAAATACAATATATATATATATATATATATATATATATATATTCTAGAGAATCTAGCTTAACAGCCAAATCAAAAATGTCTAGCACCCTAATTCACCTAACCTCAGTATGAAAGCATATCATTCCATGCATGCATCCATGTAGACGTTCATCCACAACTCAAGAGATATCACCACTAAAACTAACCCAACATCTGAAATGAACACAAACCTACTTATGTACTTGTATACTTTATTTTAAATCGACCGTAGTTGCATCCATATCACTGGCATTCATGCATCTTCGTCCTGTTCGAATTAGTTTCTTAGGGTTGCTCTTTCTCTTTTGGAGGTCACTCACTTCTTATCGGTGTTTCGAATGTTCTGGAGTTCTTACGCACGATCCTCGCACTTCTCCAAGCAACGAGGCAAGCTCCATTGCTTGTTGATTAATCATTACATTGTGTATTAATCCCTGTTTGACTTAATTAATTAAATTGACATGATGCTTGAGTGAATGTTTGCTTGACCGGTACTTGGTACCGCACTAGTATGTGTAGATCGTGTTGTATGTAGCAGCTATGGCTGAGAATCAACCTTGTTGCCCAATTGAGCTAAACTTGCTAAAGTGAGATGTGAGAGCCGAGGGTGGAGTAAGGATGAATAAAGTTGGTATTAATCGAAGCTATAGGAGCGACCCCCGGTGTTTGAAGTTGTGATGTCGCTATACCAACCTGAGGTGATTTCATCGTATTGCTCCCCCTGCCACGCGTGAACGTTATCGGAATATCTGCCATGAGTTTATCGAATGGGTGAGTCCCGGTCATTGGGAGGCTAGCTACCTCCAGTGAAGGGCACATTGTTATCCTCATGGGGATGTATTGCCGATAACGGTTCGAGAGAGAAGTTGAATATGATAATTGATGGATCGGTTTGGATTTGACATAGGGGTTGCCCTAATGGAATTGGAATATGTTAAATGGATTCTTTTGGATTGGATTCATGGGCTGCCCCAAAGGACTTGGAATTGTTGATTGAATCTTGTGGTGATTTGTTTATGATTCGTATGTACCTTGAATTAGCCTGTTATCTACTTTGTCTTTACTTCATCCTGTTAATGTTATGTTCATTTCATCTCTTGTATGCAACTCGAACTTGACATAAATTACGAACCTTCACGCCTTGTCAAACATGATTAATATCATGTTTTAATTAGTTGATGAGCAATGTCTTGCGAGTACGGTGGTTGTACTCACCTAGGTTTATCCTAGGCAGGTTCTTGGAGCATTTGGAGTCGACGTTTACTGCTCTGGTTTACCACTTCAGCTTCGACTTCCTTGGGATTGTTGTGGGTTCCTTGAGGTGGTTCCCCACCATCTCGGGCATTTTCCGTTTTCCTTCCGCTGCTGTTTGTTATAATGTATATTGTGATTGACTTCCGAGTCGCTATGTACATATATATGTATTCTGTAAATCTTTCTCTAGTAGAGTTTGTGCTGTGGTAGTCCAAGTTGTTACTTGCGGTTGTCCATGTACAATGCGTGTATGTGATGAAGTATGTGGACAACTGTGCAGCGGTATTATTGCGTGCTAGGATTGCGTTTCGTGATGGCAGAGGTGAGCGAACCACTAGTCCTGTGTAGCTTTGGTGGAGTCGATCCAGGGGATGCGTCCCGTAATCGCTAAACCTCCTACGACCGTCACGCCTCACGCTAATGGCAAAGCAGAGCTGGATCCTCCCAGAGTCGCACCTCGTGGCTAGGTTGGGTTGAGGGGATGCAAATCCCGGGCTCTAGTCCTCCTATGACTATCGCGGAGCACAGACTCATCACGCGGTCTTACCCCTTCACCGGTATCCGGGAATTATATGTGGTTTGGGGAAGATTGGTCGCTTCCGGCCGGCCCGCACGTGGCGGGTGTCGGATCGTTCCGCCTTGGTGCGTACGGCGCAGGTACCGTGCCACCGGGCTGACGAGTCCTTCGGTCCTTGGCGACTTCGCGTTCCCTTAATCACATGTGGATTCCGGGTCCGTGACACCGGGCCTCGCCGACGCTCCTCCTCCCCGGTGCCGTTGCCGGCCGTCCCGCCGCTACGCTCCTCCGTGCACCGTCCGGCCATTTCTCCTCCCCGGGTCGCCCTCCGGTCGCCCGCCAAGCCGGTTGACCTCACCGGCCAAACCCTAGTGCCCCGCCGCCCGCCGGCGGAAACTACCGCAGGGACCGCCGTGCCCGCGTCTCCTGCCGCCGCTCCAGCACATGCCCGCCAAGGCCGGCTGCCGCCGCCCCTCGCTACCGTCTCAGCCACGGGACCTCTCTGTCCGCCGCCGTCACATGCCCCTCCCTTCTCCTTCCCCACTCCACCGTTGCTCTGGCATCCTTGAGCTACTGCTTTTGACTAGGATTCTCCAAAGCCATACTAGCTGCTGGATAAGGTAGTTGCGTACTCCTCCATTTACGCTTTCTGCATTAGGAGGCGTACTCCTCTAGGGGTATGGGTTTACCCTGTATCAGTTAGCCGTTCATCTCTGGTTCTCCCAGTTAACACGCTTCCAGGCTAGCTTTCCAAGTGAGATTACCGGCTCTGACACCTTAGAAACATTAGGAACGTTTGCTTCTAACATAAGTTCTAATTTTGAGTTCAAACAGTAAAAAAGCTTGCGAATTCATTTGAACTTTAAATCCTTAGTAAGGAAAATATTAGATTGTGGTCTCAAAATACCTCGGCCTAGTTGATCGGTGGAGTAGCCTGTTCAATATACCCTATATCCGAATAACAGTAGAGACAGAGGGGAAGAAACGACAATGGGGAGAAAGAACCTTGTGATTCAGCCAAACTTAGAGAAAATTTGAAAGGACCTCGAACCTTTAAAATTAAAATTTCAGAATAAACAAAATATGAAACAAGGCATGCTGAGAACTTCTGAGAAATAAAGGACTAGGTATACCGAGGAAATTTGAGTAACGAACTCGGGTTAACGTATGCAACGGGGGACCTCATTTTGTGTGATACGGCTAAAAACTTAATGAATATTCAGGACCTTATAGGTATAACCTTAGCATTCTCAGCAAGGCCTAATGCCTTTGGTATAACAGTCACAAAGCGCTTCCCCAAAATCCTGGGAAAAATCAATAAGCCGATAAGTCAAAAAAAGAATAATAATAATACAAGGGACTATAAGCAAAGCCCCGTTCTTGTGTACTCAAGAATCCATATTTCCTGCTAGGAGGACAAACACCTAGGGATTCTAGCCGTGTCTTTTGACCTTATCTGCTAATAAACTAAGTTGTCCCAAAACCCTAGCCACGAATGCGAGCTTACGACACCAGAAACCTTAAAACCCTAACACGCTTAGCGTTCTTTTAAATAAAAATACTTGTCTATGTCCCTCAAACCCTAACAATCTCCCGAGGCCCTGAAACCCTAACGTGGCAGAAACTTAAGGTAGATATTTTAACGGTATAACTTAAAGCACCCAATTCTATTGTTCTAAAGACCCCTGCCGCCACGGCAGCTATTTCTTCTATCGCGGCAAGCTACTGTCGCAGCTCCCTTGCCCTGCCATGGCAACCTCCTTCCCACCGCGACAGATGCTCATGCCCAATCGCGACAGCACCGCGCTACCACTTTTCCCCTGCCGCGGCAAGGCACTGTCATTGCCCTTTCATTCCTACCGCAGCTGCTTTTCTCCTGTCGTGGCAGCTATTTCCCTGTCGCGGCAGTACCGTGGCAGCCGCGCTCTGCTACTTTCTCTACCGTGGCAGTACCGCGCCGCAGCCCCTGCCCCGCCGTGACAATTTCTCCCCGCCGCGGTAGCCCTTTTTGTCCACCGCGGCAGCACCGCGGCAAGCCATTCCCTGCCGCGACAAGCCAGTTCCCCACCGCGGCAAGCTATGCCCCTGCCGTGGCAGCGCCGTGGCAGCCTCTTACCCACCGCGGTAACTGCCGTTGTCATCTTCCTCTGCCACAGCAAGCCTCTACCATCACCGCATCGTTCCTACCGCAGCAAAAACCTGCCTCTGCTGCCTAGCTCCTGCCGTGTCAAGCCTTCGTCGCCTGCCACCTTGCTCCTACCGCGGCAGCGAGCCATCTCCGCACCCCTTTTATTTTCTGTAGCTCTTTAGAATCTAATAGCTAGTCAAGCGTTATGATTTCATGCGTTGAAGTTTCTGATTCCATGTTATTTGGCTCTTCCCCGCAACCTTATTTATTCGCTGTCTTTCCGACGTGTAGTTTTGACGTTACGACGAATTGCGCGAGGAGTTCCGGGAGATGGCCGTACCTAGCTCAAGCTCGAGACCCGGTCAATGTGCCAGGCAAGCATTCTCACTTTGACCATGTTGAATCCCATACTTGTGGACATTAAGTATTTTGTTTGCAAACTTGCATGCTATGTTGATACCGACGTTATTTTATGCTAGGGTAGTTATGCCGAGTAATTGCATATGAGGTAGGCTCTGAAATCCAATCCTTGTAACCCTAGGAATATTTAGTCGGTTGATACTCGACCGACCAACTAAGTAGGAATATCGGCTTTAGCCTTGCTCAGCCATGTTGTAGCAAAAACTAAATTTTACCGATACGATGGGTTTGGGATCAAAACCCTCAGTTTGTTATGCATACCGAGGGAAATCTTTTAAAACGAAAGGTTTATTAAAATCCCAAATGAAAATGATGGAAGACTAGGATTCGGGCAGGAATGCTAAGGAAGTTTGGAGGTGGTAGAGTAGCCGGTCGCTACATGAGAAATGAAATGGCCGGGTAGCCGGTTGCTACCTGAGGAGATGGTTGGATAAGGAGTCCTGCTCGAATCAGTTAAGGACCGAACCTAAGTGCCGCTGAATCAGTTCCCCCACCGTACGTCCACATGTCCTTTATGGGAAGGACTTGACTCGGTAACCCGCCTAATACTAGGGT
Organism: Stipa capillata; assembly: GCA_019208055.1. Classification (NCBI taxonomy): domain Eukaryota; kingdom Viridiplantae; phylum Streptophyta; class Magnoliopsida; order Poales; family Poaceae; genus Stipa; species Stipa capillata. The sequence goes on from JAGXJF010004872.1 coordinate 47,994, forward strand.
TCAGACCCGTGGGAAGTAAGAAGTATGTGCTAGGTAGGACTTTGGGCCCCTAGAGAAATTCTCACGGCGCTATTTGAGTCAGGATTCTGAGATGGTGAGGCCCAAGGCGTGGGTGAGGATTCGACACAAAGATGAGCGTTTCTCCGAATTGTGGTGTCAGGTTTTCTGGACACAACCGGAGTTGGGGTAAGTCTCATTTAGCGGGTCCGACTCTAGTGTGAAAGCAAGCGAAAGGTCTCGTTGTAATAGCCCTGTCAGTACACGTCGCGCAGTGTGCCCAGGGGGACTTACATCTTGTGGGTAAAGCCGTACCACCTCTGCAGAGGGTTAAAAATCTATTCGAATAGCCGCGTCCTCGGTCATGGACATGAACTGGTAAGGCCACACACTGGTTAGACTGAGCTTTGTTTGTGAAAGCTGGGGAAATGGGATTAAGGACGTGGGCATGATGTGTCCACAGTGAGCAGTTCGAGCTACAGTCTGGTAGCGAGGAACTGCAGAAGAGGAAGCCTAGCCCGGGCCGCGTGGAGGCAGCGCGGGTAGATTGTAAGGACTGTTCGAGGCGGTAGACGGAGCTACCGACCTCTAGTAACGGCTGTTTTGCTGGTTTATTCAGCACCGAATGTTGTCTCGACAGAGACAAATTTTTGGATTACGAAAATGCTCTTGAATCTACTATTCTGTATTCCGAATAAGAACTTACATTTCCGCACAACTTGCAACTTAGGTTAGAGCTATCCCTTGATCTATTCCCTGCATGAAATATTGCCGTATATTTTCTCCTGTGGGAATAGCTTGCGAGTACATTCAATGTACTCACCTGGCTTGTTGATTTGGCCAGACGAAGGAGACATCAATTCCGAAGATACGAATATGAGCGCGAAAGCTAGGGCGTAACCCCAGTCAGTTGCCTGTCGGGTATGGCATATTGATGGGCCACCTCACTGTTGAATTCCGCTGCAGATTTATAGCCGTTGGGCTACAGGTATCAGATTATCGACCTTAACGGTCTATTTAATTGATTACGCATGTATGACAATGATATACAGGTTAACTCGTGTGTATCGGCTACTGATCCAGGGACCGATACAGTGATCACGAGGCAGTATCCGGCTTAAAATCCGGGTACGCCACAAGCGCTCGGGGCTCCCCCCCGAGCACTCGTTCCTTTCGCCTGGCCGTAGAGCGCCACGCGTCGTCCCCCGAGATGTGCTCCGCGAGCACTTCAGACGACCCGGCCTGCGCTCGTGATGTTCCAAAGGAAGGCTCTCGGGGGCTCTCCTCGAGCGCTCGTGGCGCCTGGGCCCCGCCCGGGACCCCGGGCGCCTTGCCTTGCAGGACGGCCTAGGAGGCGTGCTCGGGGTCCTCCAGTCTCGGGAACCCTGAGAATCCCTTGTGGGCCCTACATCCGTCCACATGGCCTGACAGCAGCATTTAATGCCTGCCCGTCTGGCCCGTCATTTTCGAGTCCGCTACAGTGGGCATGATGGCGAATACTGACAAGTTCCCATCCTCCCAAGAGATAGGCTGTCTCGGTTATCAATCTTGGCAGAGGATGGGAGTGTCAGAAGCCCCTTTTTGACTTTAGGGCGCGCCGCCGCGCGCCCAGAATCCTGCCTTCGTTCCCTGTCAGGTGGGACCCGGCTACTTTTCGGTTGGTAAATGTCAGACGGCGTCCGCGGAAGTCTTCATTCTCTGACGGATGAGCCGCACCCGGCTGGTTCGGTCTCCAATCCGGTCCTGACAAGCACTTTTCCGCTACAGTGTCTTCCAACCACCGGCGTGGCTTGCCCACGCCCCCTTTCGGCAGCCTTCTTTTTTATTATTATTATTATTAGCGTACCTTTGTGGCTTTTGTGGCAGCCCCCGTGTATATAAGGGAGGTGCCGTGGCCATGCAAGGGCAGATCAAACGATCAATCTCTTACACAAACTTAGCCCCTAAGGCACAAGAGTTCTTCCCAACGGCTTTCTAGAACGCGTAGGAAGAACCCTAGAGGAAGAAGAACAGGAGCATCTTTGTCACCGAGTTCATTGTAAACATCCTTTCCATCCAGTGAAAATACACACAAAGCAGGACGTAGGGTATTACACCGCTTTGGTGGCCTAAACCTGGGTAAATCCACAGTCTCAACAGTTTCATACACCCGGCCCTCCGTGAACGGCTTAGCGTTAGTTTCTTCGGCTCCCCGGCTGAATCCCAAAGGGGGTCCTTCCGGACCACCGACGCCGGCGTCTCATCGCCGAAAGATATGCTTTATGTTTGCCTTGCAAGGACTAATCTTTTGTAGGAACAAGGTCGAGAGGAAAAAGAAGGATTCAATTACTTAATCTCCACCACGGAAATTCAGAGAAGCAAAAGCTTTAATTTTGGGAGGGTCCCTGCCCCCAATTGGCTAAGTTTCTTTGCTGCTTTACTTCCAAGCATGTTGATTATGAATTATGAATTATATGCTTTTTTATTATAGAACTTGATACTCTTATTTTAAGTGGGCTTAACTAACACTTTTAGTTTTGTTTTTATTTCTAGATAAATAGGACGATGGAATTGTTGAAGTTATGTATCTATTGTGACTTGCTTAGTTCACTTGATTTAATAAGTGGTGTAGATGAAGATGTTAATGCTCTTGTGTTGCCTATGTCCCTTGGTGTGAATGATAATTTCAGTTATAGTGGAAGTATGAGTGTTGTCCTCCTTGATGACACAAGTTAAAAGTGACTTGAACGTTTGAGGCATAATGTTTCTTTTTTATTGAAATAACTAAATTATCTTATGCAAAAACCATACTGCATTTTGTCCATAAATTGTTGTTACCTGCTAGAACTATTGTTGATATGGCTACTCATTTATTAAAGTTGTGATTTATGATGGTCGATTTATTCTTATAATGTTTACCTGCTATCTTGCCATGGTCCACTAAATTTTAAATGAGAGCCTAGTTGTTAGTCTGTAATGAATAGGTACCAAGTGTGTGTTGAACTTGTAATGGCCTACAAGAGCATAGGATCAAGCGTATGTTGATACATTAGTTATGAAGCACGAGGGATGGAGGGCCAGCCAACCGTGTGGAGTTCTTATGTTTATTGCTAATAAATTTCTTGCATTGTTCCGACTCTTGCCTTAAAGTACATCTAAAGTGTTATTGGACAAACGGTAGATTGTATCTATGTATTGCTAGTATTATTAGCCTCTCTTTCAATTCTTGTAAATTTATAGTTGGTACTTTATTATTGCATAATCCCTGTTGCTAATTTTAGAATTGCTACTACTGAACCTATATACTCCATTCTATTAGAACATCTTCGTTAGTACTTTTAGTAGTAGTTAGTTTGCTATGTTTTATGTATTCTAAAAATGATTTTAGTTACCTAGACTTAGTATTTGCTCTTTTTAATTATTGTTTGCATCCTAGATAACCAAGGATATTTGAAAAAAGTAATCGTGAATCTCCATCGTTGCAGTTTAAATTTTTTAGTGTGACTTTGGATTAAATGGACTAATTGATGCCTCCTTACTATCCGTCACCTTTTCACATTAAAAAGATATTATAACTAAGGACATCTCCAATGGTAGAGAAAGCAACCTTCTCTTATGTCTTCCACATCATCTAAAGATAACAACAAAAACATATCATACAATATGTTATTATTTGATGCCATCTCTAGCAATTATTGCATGCATAAATATAGAATTAAAATTAAACTAGAAAACATGGGTCCAAGAGAAGACATATTTTACAATGGAGAAAATAGTGATCTCTTGTGTGTGAAGGGATCATCCCTTCACTAAGAAAAAGCAATCTTCTCTTTCTTCTCTCTCTCTCCTGCAACTCAACAAAAATTATATGTGACACTTCTAAAAGAAGGCTAACATCACCCTATTGGAGATGATCTAATTCATTAGGAATGCTGGAACTTCTTGGGGCTACATCCAACGACATGCTCGCGGGCATTAGGATCACTGATGGGAGTGGAATTAACGTTATTGATTGATGGCTGACCATATGTTTTTTTTTGGGATATGCGCCTACGCCGTGAACGACGAGATACCAAGTAGCAATCCCACTCATAACACTTGGTCACATTCGTAACCCTATATGGGCCTTATCTAGTTATGGGCGCAATTCACAATTGGGTTGGATATGACAAACTTGATAGAAGGTACAGTATTCCGCAGCATTTAGAGCTCATGTGGTGCTATCTTCTTCTGTGGAGATGCTGCTCTTATTCCTAACTGCTGTATGAATTGGATAATTTCATTGCAAGGCGTCTCCATGCGTATTCCTTGGCATGTGGCGTCGAGCTATTGATTTGGCTTTCACGATTGGGCCAATAGGCTGCTCTGCGCTTTATGATCCCGTGAAGTTTCCCAACCACATCAACAATGGCCTTGTGCCCCAGACCTCGATAACCGCCATGTCACCGGCTCGCCGCTACTTCTCCATTTCCTCCCTTCAGAAGCTATTGCAGCTCCGCCACTCCGTCACCGCCGCATCAGTTTTATGGGTAACATCTCACCGATCACTGTCTCACGGTAAGACGTCGAAGGAGGTGAAGCAGTAAGAAAAACAAAGGATATGCCTTTCGCCTGCATGTACGAGATGATGATATAGGTCCGATGGATCCAACTTAAATGTTTCTAGTTTTTTAAGTTGAGAATTAGATATATTATCTAAGTCCAACTACCGTAACTCGGACATGTTGTATGTCTCTTGGTTACATACTCCGTAACATCATTAATTCAAGCAAGCAGCTCGGATCGGGTGGGCACTGATGTGCCGTTAACAGAAGGTCGCAGTAGACGGAATCTACTCAGTGAGTGCCGTATACAGTAGTGAATGCCATGTGTTAGGCGAACCCGGACGCCAACCTGAAGGCCAAAAGTCGATTGTGTTGCTTAACTGTACCTCGGCGTCTCACTTCGGCAACCATGGTGCTCTTGTTTCTCTTGTAGGAAGCAGGATACTCTTCCCTTATAGCTCCAACACCAACAATGGAGGAGAGGAACAAAACAGGAGCAGAAACAACAGTTGTTTAGTTTTCTGTGCAAGGAAGGACCGTGGGCCCACCATGAAGGTCAATCAGCCTAATTGCTCCATACCACGTGCCGGGAACACGCGTTGGAACATCGAGATGAGCGTAGAGAAGCCGCGTTCGTGTTGCATGCAGTTTTGTCATTTATTGTTGCACCAATGTTTATTTTTGCTGCCGATGGGATATCGATTTGTTGCACCGTTTTTATTGCCACATGTTGTTGCACGAAGTATTTTGTTTCAACTGCACCGTTGTTGTGCTCGCTTTGATTTGTGTGTTTTATGTTGCAATGTACTGGGTCGTTTTGTTGCACACGTTTGCTGTTGCACGTCACTGGATTTTGTTACGGGATCATACGTACGTCTGAGTTAAGTACTGGAGTAATATCAGACGGCGTTTAATCCTAGTGCTCGGAATTACTCAATCAGATGAAACTAATTAAAATGCACTAGTCGTCAACCAGTGAACTTGCACGGACTAACTTGAAAAGCACAAAAACTAAACTCATTTTCACAATTTTATTTTTAAAAATTTGTACAAAGTATAAATATAGGAGAAACACATGAGTGCGCTTTTGAAAAATTGCTAATAAAAATATGAAAAGATTTCCTTTGGTGTCTATGGCGCAGAAATAATATTGCTTCAATTGTGTTCTGGATTAGATAATTTACTTGTGTATATGCTTTTCAAATTGTATTGCAGTTGAATGCATGCTTTTGTATTATGTTTTATCCCCTGTCTATCTTTTGACTGGACATGTCTTCTCTCCAACATAATTTTCTTAATAATCACATATAAACTTAATTGGAATCCATGTATATGTGTCCTTTCTAGACAGGACTTCCCATTTTAGTGATTGACATATACACATGTATACTTAATTGGCATGCACAGATTCTTGTATCCATGTATATGTACATGATATCAAGGACATATATAATCACATATATGCTTTTGTAATGCTAGAATGTATTTATAATTTTTATTTTATATGTTTATTAAAATAGATGTAATGTGCATACATTGTTATATATGGAACATGTATATTGGATCTAAGACATATATAATATTATATAAGATCCAAGCCATAATTATTTGGATAGAAAACTAAGTTTTGTCTTTTTTATTAGTGTTGGAATTTATAAATATTTTTATTTTCATAGATTAACATGTGAATTCTAGCTAATTAACGTCTAGGGATAAGACATGGCTTCACGGGAGCATAAATGGGGATACTTACTTGAAATCGAAACAATATATGTATATGGGATCTAGAATAATATTGTCTATGAGATCGAAACCTTACATAGTTTAGATAGATCGTTTGGATTTTTTCTCCTCTGACTAAAGTGGGTATGTAGATATCTTTTTATTTTTTTATTGCTAATGTGGGAATTTCTAGCTATTTGCTTCGAGAAATAAGGATCCGTGAATAATGTAAATAATAAATCCGTAAAATCCTAAAGTAGATGAAATTAAATTGGTTCAAGAGACATGAAAGTTTGGTTGCAACGGAATTTATTTTCCCTGTGCTATTGTTCTGTAGAACTGCACATGCTCACTTGAAATCAGATCGGTATCCTAGCCTCTATGGCATATGTAGAAACATAATATAGGGTATTGTTATATAAATCACACGTTAAACATCAAGTTTGTACATGCATTAGAGATGGCATGCATGTATTTTTCTCTTGCACGTTTCCTTTTCTTTTCCTCCAGCATTTAAACATCAAGTTGCATGTGAGTTGAATACAGCAATATATATATATATACACACACATACATAAGTGACGTGATTTTCGATATGAGTTGAATACAACATGCATGCATGACGTGATTTTCATTTTTCCATATAAAGCTGTCTTCAGCTCCGTGAAATTAAGTAGATGTAGATCCATCATCCATCAGATACATGACATGATTAATTTATTATTTAAAAGTTGCACCAATTATATATATTTTTGATTTAAATCTTCTTGAATCTAATACCATATTAAGTCACATCTATCAATCACGAAGCCCAAATATGCAACTTGAAACAAAAATATGGGAAATATATCTATCCATGTTGAATCTAGGAGTGATGGCGCAGAAGTGCGGCCAGCAGTGCCGAGGCTTCCACCCGTGATCGAGTCGGCCATGGCATGAGGTTGCCCCTCTAGCATCATGCACATCCATGTAGCTGCCCTTTAGCTCATCTTTGCTGGCACCTTCAAAGCTCAAGCCTTCAAACTCGCATAGCCCATGCCTCTTGTCAAGCTACCCCGCACATACCCGCACTCATGGCGTCGACGACGTCGTTTTGCCCAGTGGAGTGCAGCAACCCCACCGCGCTCTGTGCACGAAAGAAAACCCAACCGCGTCAGTGACACCACTTGTGCATGAGCCGTTATTGCGATGCTCAAGCGTGTGCATCGCTAATTTCATTCTCGGCTGACCATGTACCCTGCAGCTGCGTCATCCTTGCCAAAAGCCTGTGCCACCAGAATCTAGGATGATGGAGGACGCTATCTCTCACAGAGGCGAGGCCAGCAAAGCTCTATGCACGAGTGCGGATCACAGCTTGTAACTAATCGTCTTGTGGTAACTCATCCATGTTGAAATAGGGGGTAATTACTTGATTAGATTCGAAACAATAATAGATACGATTTCTTTACATAGACCGAGAAAATTAGACATTGACTTTTCCAAAAAAAAACCACACACATCAAGGAGTACGTATGAGTGATGCCTTCTCTTTTAAGTCCACCGGCTAATCTGGTCAAAGCTCAGCTTGTCCATCCTCGTTACGTTACTACTGACCAATCTTTTTCCTTCACGTAATTATGGAAGACTCCAAGTTAAACACGCCATCGCTCACAAAACCATTCATTATTTTTCCCTAAGAAGATAATGTGCCTATTATGATTCAATAATTATTTTCTTATAAGATAATAACTTACTTAATTTTATTATTTTCTATAATAAATCTAAACTATTATAACTCAGTCCCATGAGAAGTATGGTTCATATTTTTTTTATTCTTAGATTGACGTGAAAACTACTAGAAGGTCTCTAATTAATATAGTAAAATAATAATAGATAGATAAAAGTAATAGATAATAGATAGATAGATGATCATGCTATTCAATGATTTAATCTAATGAGCAATAAGACGTGATTAGCATTATATGTATCCCAGCTAATCATCGTCAAACTGGAATGATTATGGGCAGCACGATATACCTCTCCTTTATGAACTGGCTAATTAATCAAGAATATCTGTTAGACCATCGTTCTGCCATTACTCGCGGTGAGATCATGTGGCACGTCTGTCCGTTACTCACGGTGTGATCACATGGCGCGTCTTACACGGCGAGACATGCGCAGCATAAATGAACAATCATTTCCTGATCTGTGGATCACTACCGGATTTCATAACTTTGCCGTGAGCTAAAAACACACGGTGAAGACCGCAAAACACTCGACAAACAGTTTGCCAAGCATTACACTCGGCAAACAGGGCTTTGCCGGCAGGCTGTATGCCGAAGGCTGTTTGCTGAGTGTTTTATGTCGCGCACTCGGCAAACAATTTGCCGAGTGTCACATCCGACACTCGGCACACAAAAGCGATTAAACAGCCCAACCGCCCGTTAGACCTCTTTGCCAAGTGTCGACCCCAGCACTCAGCAAACAACATCTGACAAGGTTTGCGCCACGTGGCATAGTTTACCGAGTGCCTTCTGCAAGACACTCGGCAAAGCCTCTGCTCTTTGCCGAGTGTCGGGGAACCACACTCGGCAAAACTTGACAAAATCTGGCAGCCAAATACCAGATCGTACAGGCTTGCGCCACGTGGCTTGTTTGCCGAGTGCAACACTCGGACACTCGGCATACCTTTGTTTGCCGAGTGTTGCACTCGGCAAAGTGGACAACGTCTGTATTTCCAAAATCCCTGCAATTTAGATATTCCAATCATCACAAATATAACAGATATCACAATCATCAAACCATCACAATCATCAAACCATCACATATCGCAAATATAATTCAAAATTCACTGCAAACATCACATATGACACATCGTCAAAGTACAAACATCACGTGTCTCCAACTTTGCCGAGTGTCAGAGGGGAGACACTCGGCAAACCAACAAGTTTGCCGAGTGTAATACTCGGCAAAGTCCTTCCATATGACTTGCACAAATACAATACTTGTATACCTAATACATTTTTTGTCTTGTATACCTCAATACATTTTTTACATGTAACATACTACATATAAGTTGTTTTGTAGGAGTTTCCATAATTTTTGAATTGATTTAATATTTTCTAAATTTTAAATGCCTAGAAATGCACTTAATGGCTTAAATATAGCAAATGTACCCGGAAAAATGCCAAATTTTGACATGTCACATGTAATTGTGTATGTTGACTGTGGAAAAGTTTTCAAGTCCAACCGACAAAGCAGCGGTCGTTTCACATGCAAATCTGACCCGTTCCCTCTCGAAACCTAGTTTCTTCCTCGGAGATGGTCTCGTTTGTAAGCAGTCTACGTGACAACTTTTGTGAAACATTTTCAAATTTTTACCACGGCCTTCAGGGGTCATATCATGACACCATGCCAAGTTTCGTGATTTTTGGGTTTCGTTTGAATTTTTGAGAATTAAAATGCCAATAACCACCATGTTGCTGCCCGAGTCTCGGCCACCTGGTGTCTGGGACTCCTCTTCTTTCCTTACATAAGGCCTAAACATACATTAAAGACCATAAATAAGATTTTTTTACCCATTTCTGGCGATTATTTCATGTACCTGCAGCTCAAATTTGAATTATATCCATTAAATGCCTAGAAATGCATTTAATCGCTTAAATATAGCAAACGGACCCCGGAAAATACCAAATTTTGACATGATACATGTAATGGTGTATGTTGACTGTAGAAAAAGTTTTAAGGCCAACCGACGAAGCAGCGAAAGAAGAGGAAGAAAGAAAAAAGAAGAAAGCAAAGAAAAGATAAGATAAGAAAGGAAAGAAAAGAAAAGAAGAGAAAGAAGAAAGCAAAGAAGAGGGAAAAAAAGGTTTGCCGAGTGTTATTTCTGGGCAGTCGGCAAAGGTAACCGCACCGTCACCCTCCCATCAACCGCGGTGACGGAGGACACGTGTCTCCCATATTTGCCGAGTGCCCTTCTGGAGGCACTACTACAGAATTCATTTAACGGGACGCCCTTGTACATACGGTTTTTTGGAGCCGTCTGTACAAATAGTATCACAGACGGTTCCAAAAGAAAACCGTCTGTACAAATGATCTCAACAAGCGGGACGCTACAGTACAGACGGTTCCAAACTGGAACCGTCTGTAGAAATAGCACAGACGGGTCCAAACTAGAACCGTCTGTACAAATCAAACAGTACAGACGGTTCCGAATTCGGAACCGTCTGTACAAATTTGTGAACAGTACAGACGGTTCTAAACTTGGAACCGTCTGTACAAATCGAATAGTACAGACGGTTCTAAGTTCGGAACCGTCTGTAAACAGTACAGACGGCTCTAAACTTGGAACAGTCTGTACAAATCGAACAGTACAGACGGTTCCAAACGAAACCGTCTGTACAAATAGATGAAGCAAGGCTAGTTGATCTCTGCTGCCGCGGCAGCAAAAACTACAGATTTCCTTGCTGCGGCAGGAAAGTGGCAGCGTCGGGGAGGGAGTTTGGCAGCTCCGATTGTCGAACGGTTTTCACGGCTGTGAGCGGGAGGCCAAACTCTACGTCTCCAGAAATTTTGAGCCAATTCCGAGAAAGTCGACGAAACGACTAGTGGAAATCCTGGCCCGAAATCGAAGATTTTGAAAACGGCACCCGAACGAAATTGCTCGGCAGGAGCTGGGATCAAGGTGGAAAGCAAGTCCTCGACTCAAGCTAACCAGGGAAATAAGAATCACCCAATTCGGAGTCTGGGTGAAGGAGATATGCCCTCCGGAAGATGAGAAAAAGTAACGGAAAAACTTCCGGAGCGAAAAAGTCCCACTTAGAAGCGGAATTTTGAGGGTCAAGATAGGTACAAGTGTATACAGATGTATTTTTATCGGTTGGGCCTCGTCGTTAGCTTCGATTTGAGTGGTCGTGGACCCAAAACGGACTTCGTATGAGAAAGTTATGGCTCTTTTTCTAAAACCTCTCAAAACTATGGTTTTTCAGCTAGTATCCTTGCCGCGGCAGCAAATCTGCTGTTTTTCTTACAGTGGCAGGAACTTGTCGGCTTCTACACGGAGTTTGGGTGCACGAAAAGAGCTGAAATTTTGGGGGCAAGATCAGCACATATATATCTCCCAAACGGCAGAGTTTGAGCCCAATTTGAGGACTTTGAATTTTTAGAGTCTGAAACACATAGTAAAAATCTAATAGTCCAGACGGTTCTCAGTTTGGAACCATCTGTATAGCACAGATGGTTCTAAACTGAGAACCGTCTGGACTAGGGGCGTCCCGCTTGGTCGTAGGGATAAGTTAAAAATAAAGCCGTCCCATATGTGTCGCGAAGCCCGCCTAGGTCAGCTGGCAACGTCACCGCTTGAACAACGCGAGGTTGCGGGATCGAATCCCGCTGGAAGCATATTGTGCAATTTATTCCTAGCGGTTGGATGGGACGACGCGTCTTTACCGAGTGTTTTAATTATGGACACTCGGTATAGGTCTTATTTGCCGAGTGTGTGTAGTTTGCCGAGTGTATTTAGTAGACACTCAGTTTAGGCCTCTGTTTGCCGAGTGCCCGACGTAAAACTCTCGGCAAATCCGTAGGCACACGGCAAACATCTCTATTCCGGTAGTGGATGTTGTGTGCTTGCCGCTCCTTGTAAATAGAACTTATATCTCCGAGTACAAAGTAAGCTCACATAAACACATACACGCATAGCAGGAGTGCAAATGAATATGCGATTTCACAAAGTTTTCACGGAGCACCGACGTTTGTATAAAGGTGGCGCCTGGATTTTAAATCCTGATCGGTGTAGATGTACACCCACAACACCACCACCACACCAAGAGAAACGGTGTTTCCAACTAAACGAAACTCTGTCTCTGGTTTCTCCTAATCTCCTTGTTTTATGAAAGAAGAAGCTCTTATGTATATGTGCTTGCCCTTCCAAATTAAACAGAAAACTCAGGATAACATACAAGTCAAAGATACGCAATGATCTTATCTTAGAAGTATATGGGCAGGCGACTAATATGGTAGCATGGTAACAACATGGCCAGCACGGTCGAACTCATCTGGTTGACGAACTGGCTTATAAAACATGTCCGAAGAAGACACACTCTCACTCGCACTTTACGCAGACGCAGTGTATTTTGAAGCGGCAACTTACACAGTAAGATCGATATCATGGCGCACGTCCGTTCATTGCTCCTGGTGGCGGTGGTGTTCGCTGTTGCGTCCATGGCGGCGAGCCAAGAGACACTGCCGTCACCGGACCAGCTGTATATCCCGCCGTTCCCGGCGCCGGCGGATATCCCGCCGACGCCGCCGTGCCTGCAGGACCTGCAGGAGCCGTGCGCGCTCGTCTACAAGGACAGCTCCATGCTGGAGCCCTGCTGCAGCGCGATCAAGAAGCTCTTCAAGAAGGACTCGACATGCATCTGCAACGCCATCGACCAGGCTCGGAACATGGCAAAGCAGTATAATTACACCATCGACGGCACGGAGACGTTCCGCCAGTGCAAGATGTCTGACAGCAGCTGCGAGGACGGTACAGCACGTGCTACATATGCATTCTGTTATTACTTCGACATATATAGCTTTTTGTTGTGTGTACGTTGCACTGAGTCTCTAAGGCTTTGTTTAGCACTCAGTTGGCTTTCAAAAAAACTTATTTTGGTTGAAAGCATATTTTTAGTTAGACGTACAGATTTGCTAATTCTCGGTTGTCTAAAAATTTTGTAAATTTCAATCACCTAAAATTACAGGTTACTTAGCCTAAAGTTGATGTATTGAAAGCATACAACTTTAGTAGAACATTACTGTTATTTTTAGTCTATAGATTATGTATGGCATGAGGCGGGAATAGGATAGTTGGATGTGATCCAAATCTTAAAAAGTGACATGAAGTGTGAAAAAACATACAAACAACTTATAAATAGACATTCTCTTAAATGTAACATTAAAATCTTATTATAGTTAAAATTCTCCTAATTAACTTGATTTCACGCACAACACCGATTATCAACTACTGTGAACTGCCCCTAAGTAGATAAATAGTCGATGTGGAAAACCCAAAACATCAAGATAGCAGTCTCCAAAAATTTCAAAAAACATCATGGATAGGATCTCTAATTTTATATGGCATGAATCAAGCTAGATATAGTGCCTTGCATATCGAGAACTGATGCGGGCAGAAAAGGCAGCATTTAAGTCACTTGTAGACGTGGACATAGAAGCAGCTCAATTCCTTATAAAATTTTATCAAATCCAGGATTTAATATCCTTCCAACCGAGCGTTCAAATCGGGATTTGTTTGAACTTTGAAATTTTTTGTTCCTTACAGCGAGACATTCAAAATAAGACGCAACTTGTGTACAGAAAAAAATAAAAAATTAGCAGAACAAATACATATAATTTGGAATATTCGTTGGTAGTGGAAAAAAATATTAGCTGTAAAAATCAAAAGTGCTAGAACAAAAAAATATACTCGTGGAAGTCAACACTATTAGTGGAAGTATAGCAGAACAAATCAAAAAAGTTTATGGAACAAAATAGAAATGCTCATTGAGCATGCAGTTGACGGTTATTAGTTGAACAGATGAATAAACATTAGTGGAAAAAAATTAAACGTGCTCGTAGATAATTTAAAACTGTTACAACAAAAATAGAAAAGATGGAGAAAACTAAGAGCGCTCTTGGAATAAAAAATTCGCTCATAGAACGATTCAAGATTATTAGTCCAATAAACAAAAACAAAGTTAAAAAAATCGTAAATACATTCATAAATGTATTGACCTATCTAGATATTAACTTATATGAACACTTCAATACAATATGTGCGGAGGTCTATCACTTCGCGCCTGTCCAAATACTCTTTCTCATGTATGATTAATTACTGAATAGTCCAGGGATTACCAGTTTATAGATATGAATTATTGTAGAATTAACAATGATTGTTCTGATGCTGTCCCGTTTTGATGACAGAAAAAATAGGAAATGCGGGGCCTAATGCGAAGTCGATTAGAGCCTTTCGGATCCTGCTTCTCCTCCCATTGTTCTTCATGCTGTAAGCATGGAATACTGGAGGACGTCCTTTGCTTATTTGTTGTACTTCACTTCCCTCATTTTCAATATTTATAATAATCTCATTTATTTTCAGTATTTGTAATCTCATTCATTTGGAAGGAAAAACAACATCTTATTTTTTATTCCTGCTCGGGTACATATACTACTACAATTTCCAAATATAATAATATTTAATTTTTGTTTTGACACAAAACAATAGGGAAGCCCCTACTGTATATTCAAATAATATTTAGACCGTCCACAGTGTTGTTGCAAACCGGTCCGAAGCTCTTTTTTTTTGCGAGAAGGTCCGAAGCTCTCTTTGAACCGATTCACACTAGTGCAGAACCCCCTTATTAGTGGCGTGCCAAAAGACCTACTAGTGGCGTGTGGGAAGCACGCCACTAGTATCACGCCGGTGGTAATTTGTTACTAGTGGCGTGCCACCCACACGCCACTAGTAACAAACTTACTAGTGGCGTGCCCCAAAACACCACGCCACTAGTAAGCCATATACTAGTGGCGTGCTGCATAAAGAGCACGCCACTAGTAACATGCCTCACTAGTGGCGTGTCTTTTTACTCACACGCCACTAATAGGAATTTATCTGTTTTCAAAAGTTGTTATATGCTCTTACTAGTGGCGTGCGGCTGGAGGTACACGCCACTAGTAATGTTTGTACTAGTGGCGTGGGGGTTAGGGTAAACGCCACTAATATCAATTTTATGCATATTAAAAAATTATTAGTGACTCTTACTAGTGGCGTGCTTCGGAACACATACGCCACTAGTGTATGCCTTACTAGTGGCGTGCTGATTCTTCCACACGCCACTAGTATATTTTCCAGGCCCAAAAAAATATTAGAAAATACACCATATTTAATTTATACATATCATCCATTTGTCCAAAATACATGCCTAGTAAGTTGGATTACAAAAGAATATTAGAAATTAAGAAGAAAAAGAAAGAAGAAAGGAAAATAAACCTAAGCTAAACCTATCTAGTTCTCCTCTTCATTTTGACTTCTCCTTTTGTATTAAAACCTGCAAAACAGCGAAAAGAGAGAAACGATTGGTTCTGCTCCTAAACAGGAGGTGCATTTAGTTTAGGAGCTAGTATCAATATAGGCACTAGGCATCTTACAAAAAGAAGTAAGACGATTACAAGGAAACTCTCATTAATATACAAACTATGCATCTTAAAAAGAAAATAGTCAAGTTTGGAAAAACGTTAACACAACGACAATGTACGTATAGACAACAACCCCATCATCGTCACTCTCGTTAAACTTAGCTAACGCTCGCTTCGGTTGTATTCGAACTAGAGGGGCGAGCGTCTGCTACCGACTTGTACAAGGACGGTATGTCGTTAGCCTGTCCCTTTAAGCGAGCCTCTCGCTCCTCCGGAGTTGATGCGCCGCCGTTGAAGATCCCGGTGGCGTCGACGACATCCTGGTTGATGATGCTCGCAAACTTCTCCTGGATGCGTCGGAACTCGTCTTTGCAATCTCCTGAGAGTTGCTGCAGGCTTTTCCCCCCCACTTGGTGACGTCAGCGTGGTCTGTGAAGGTTTTTCGTGCACGTACGTACTGCTCCATGTGGTGGATGACGTAGTAGCCGCACGTCACACTGTTTTTCGGCTGCTGCATGCAACAGAAGTCGGTGTTGTGGCCGAAGCGTGGCAGGCCAAGTTTATTCTTCTTTCTGTATTTCTCCATGGTGTGTCCTCCCCTGTAATTATACTCGAATAGAGCTTCATCTAGAAGCTGCTTCACGGAGGTGTAGTCTTTCTTCTCGCTTCTCATCGAATCCAAGAAATAAGTATGGGAATACTTCGGGGATACAACGATGAGGATGCAGTGGTTCCTGCGCAAACAGTTGAACAGACCAATATCGTCAAACCTTGGTACGTGCAAGCATAATGGAAATCTACGAAGGCATATTGGGGCTAGCGAACGACTTACAGGGGAAGGTAGGGCACGAGAAGGTAGTCTTTCTCCTTATTCGCAACCATGAAGTCTGAAATGTACCTCTTCGCAGTTTCAAACCCCTGAGGGTTGCGAAGGTTGTTCTCGTGCATGTGGTAAGGGTCCCGCTACCGCGACATCCTGCACCTTCTCGAGTCTGGCCACTCTGGCTTCATGAAGCGCCCATAGGCGGAGTAAGGATGCGTCGAGGCGGAAGAGGTTGAACATGTTGAAGATCTCCTCAAAACGCAGATAGAACTTGTCAGCAGGGAAATCTTCGACGAAGTCGAAACCCGGTGGCACCTGCACCGTGAAAATTGGGAGATCTTGATCTCGAAGCGAACGAGCCTGCCTCTCCCTAGCGAGAATGTCGTCATGTAGAATCCTCATTTCGAACGGGAGGGTGTTGTACATATCCGTCGGTACGATGGGTTCACCAGGGATATGGAACGCCCGCCATTCAGGACGACGACCCTCTGCTTGGCTAGATCCCGAAGATTTATTAGCATGGACCGAGATCTTCTCAACCGGCTGGCTGGCAGCGCCCTTATAATCTTTCTTAGCAAGCCGCTTTCTCCTCTTTTTGGTTTCCGGGGCCGGGGGATCACCGCCCATCGCGTCTTTGGTCGCCTTAAAGATTGTGTTCGGAGTCAGCTTCGGTTTTTTGGGTAGTTGCTCCTCTGTGTCGGCTGGCGGCGTCTCATTAAATAGACTCCTCTGGCAAGGAACATCACGTTCTGTTTCGGGAGGAGGCATGACATAGTCATCATTGAAGTACTGATCGACGTCCTCCTGCCCCTCCTGTTCCTCCGCGGCCTCACCATGATCACCCAAAGGAGATGGTCCTGGTTGAGTGACGCTGGCAGGGATCGCCGACGACGAGGGTGTTTCGCGTGGGGTGGTCCCGCCCAAAGCAATTTGCGTCTTCGGCCACCTGAGGGTCCAATTCCTGCAATCTACGAGTTTCATCTGTGTCTCCGCCCCTTCAGGTTGTATAGGAGGATCCACATCTTCGTAACCGGGTGTCACCCTAACCACAGAAACCCTAACCACATCGCTTGGCAACTGCACGGTGTGCATCACCTTCTGTTTGGGGAGAATGACTAAGCCCTTTGCAACCGGCGCCATTTCACCGTTCACCATGGCGTGGAGAGTGCACGGAGTGTCTTCCTGCGAAACATGTACGCGTCGTCGATGTTAGAGATCCGAACAATGAAACCATGCATGGAAGAAGGTGTTTGTTGAGCCGGCGACGCTTACCGTGAGGGCGTCGATATCAGCCGTTGACGACCTGTGGCCCATGAAAGAGACAGAGGGGCTGCTATGAAGTGCATCGGGCCGCGGCTCTTTCTCTAAATTGACATTGGCCGGCGCCGATGTGACGGCGCCTGGTGGTGGTACTGTTTGCCCTGATGCTAAACTGAGCTTGACGGCCTCAATTAGCTCGGGCCACATTTCCTGGACTTGGGCTTTCGCCATGGCTTTGGCTTTGACCTCGATTTCTTTCGCCATTTCTTCTCTCATTTCGGCTATTTTGGTTTCTAAAGTAGCCCGGCCGGCTCTCCTTCTCTGCCTTGCAAGCTCACGGTCTTCGGGATAATATGTTTCCCATTTGGCATTGACTCGGCGCCGTTCACACGACCATGAGCCGGCTTCGTTAACGGGTCCTTGCCGAGGGCCTCGTTGATTGACCGGTTAAGAGGGTCGTCCCACCTGGCCGAGGACTCCTGGGAGCTTTGAGGTTCCGCATGATGCTTTCGCTGCAATAGGAACGTGAACCATATAGAAACGTGACTACTTGGAAAAAAATTGACTTAATTAGGATAAATAGAATTAAGCGGGTTAATTAATTACCAGGAGTTCCTCGACTTTCTTCGTTTTGTCATCCGTTTCCCATTCCCCGGTCTCTTTATTGAATTTGTACCGGCCCCTGATGAAATCATGTTCACGCGGTTCTTGGAATTCCCTGAACGGGTTTGGGACGCCCGCCGCAGCCATTACAGCATCCTGCTTCTCCCACTTGGGCTTCTTACCTGGGTAACCACGGCTTCCGAGGGTGTGGTTACCTAAGTTCCTTGCTCGCATATCGTGCCCCCATTTCTCGTACTCCTTGACTTGAGGGGTCTGGCAGTGCTGCTTGAAAAGGTTCCAGTCCCCTTCAGAAATCGAAGGCCACACCTTACGGATCTCGGTTTCGTAATCTTTGTTAAGGTATTCATTTTTGGCCTTGGATTTCCAATTACTCAAAAGCTTGGAGAACTTGCTGATGGCTTTATTGTTTACCAGGGTGTCATGCTCTTGGGACTCGTGCTCGTCCGGGAACTTGAATCTACCGTGGAGCTTCCCAATGAGGAGAGTTCGCACCTCCTTCTTGTCATTCGCCCTCAGGTTGCTTTCATTGATGTTCACGGTTTCTCGGAGGATGCAGCCTAGGGCATTACTGTAGTGTTGAGCGGCCTTCTTCGGACTAACAGGTAGACCGTCGGCGCCCACTCGATTGACCACAATCCTATCAGTGCCAATCTTGTTTCGAGACCTAGGCTTCCGCTGCCTCTTGGGTTCTCCAGCCTGGTCCCCCGGGCCGGTCCCTTCGTCGCGATCGGTCGCATCTTCAGGACAGGTGCCGGCGCCGGACTCATCAATATGTCTGAGGATGCGAACTCAGGGAAAAGATTCTTTGAGTCGAAGCAACAAATTAGTTCGACTCTATTGGGGGAAGGGTCCCCGCGTTACCCCGAACCGACGGGCTTCCCCCTAAACGACGTCAAGACCTCCCTCCTTGCGTCGACCTATTTCATCCATCATCAACAAACTCCGCTGGCATCCCGGCGGACGTCGAAGCCATGCTTCGCCTCGTCGCCAAGGACAACACGTCGTTGTAGTAGAGGGTATTAGGGTATTAAAGTATTTAAGCATTTTGTAAATATTCATGTAAAAAGACCAAAATACCCCTGGTGGTGTGTTATGACCCAAAGGGTATAATTGTAATTTCTCACACCCCTCTCCCAACCCCTATAAATAGGACCCAGGGGGTAGAGAGAAGAGGATCGATTTTTCCCCGCATAAATTATAATTCCTGAAATCAGTACGAGAGTTTTCACTTCACCCCGACATGGGAGTTTCCATTTATCCTCGACGCGAGTGTTCCATGTTACGCGTCAGCGGTCACAGTAACACGCGCGCCTCACCTCGACGGACGCTACACTTGTTCGTACTCCCTCGGTACTCCCGGAGGTCACCGTAGCCGATCGGGGGTGCCTAAAGTATACTGCCTAGTCCCTTAGCTACGACAGGTGGCGCCGTCTGTGGGAACCGAGCAAGAAGTTGTGTCATCTGAGACGCCATCGAGAGGAGGCCCGGGGACATCACCGACAATCGTAACATGCGTGTGTGGGTCGTCAATACCACACGCGTGCTCCTTCGCGAAGTAAGAAGGCATGTCTAGAGCATCCCCTCACAGCGGCGTTGAGCAACGTCTCCGTCGCCGTGCCGGGACAACCTTGACTCTGCCGCGGCGTCGAGCACGTTCCACCGCGGCGCAGAGCGCGCCGGTGAGCGATGTCTCCGTCGCCGTGCCTTGACTCCCCCGCAGCGTCGAGCACGCTCCACCACGGCACAGAGCGTGCCGGTGAGTGACGTCTCCGTCACCATGCCGGGACAATGCCGCTCTCCTAAGGACGAAGAGCCGCGATATGACCCCTCAACCGGGACGACGTGCGCTATTGTCCCATCTTAGGTGACAGCCGGCTCAACGCCGCTCTCCTAAGGACGAAGAGCCGTGATATGACCCCTCAACCGGGGCGACGTGCGCTATTGTCCTGTCTTAGGCGACAGCCGGCGCAACGCCGCTCTCCTAAGGATGAAGAGCCGCGATATGACCCCTCAACCGAGGCGACGTGCGCTATTGTCCCGTCTTAGGCGACAGCCGGCTCAACGCCGCTCTCCTAAGGACGAAGAGCCGCGATATGACCCCTCAACCGGGGCGACGTACGCTATTGTCCCGTCTTAGGCGACAGCCGGCTCAACGCTGCTCTCCTAAGGACGAAGAGCCATGATATGACCCCTCAACCGGGGCGACGTGCGCTATTGTCCCGTCTTAGGCAATGTCTCCGTCGGCGTGCCAGGACAACCTTAACTCCGCCGTGGCGTCGAGCACGCTCCGCCGCGGCGCAGAGCGCGCCGGTGAGCGACGTCTCCGTCGCCGTGCCGGGACAACCTTGACCCCGCCGCCGTGCCGAGCACACTCCACCGCGGTGCAGAGCGCGCCGGTGAGCGACGTCTCCGTCGCCATACCTTAACTCCGCCGTGGTGTCGAGCACGCTCCGCCGCGGTGCAGAGCGCGTCTGTGAGCGACGTCTCCGTCGCCGTGCCTTGACTCCGCCGCGGCGTCGAGCACGCTCCACCACGGCGTAGAGCGCGCCAGTGAGCGACGTCTCCGTCGCCGTGCCGGGACAACCTTGACCCCGCCGCCGTGCCGAGCACGCTCCACCGTGGCACAAAGCGCGCCGGTGAGCGACGTCTCCGTCACCGTGCCATGACTCCGCCGCGGCATCGAGCACGCTCCACCGTGGCGCAGAGCGCGCTGGTGAGCGATGTCTCCGTCGCCGTGCCTTGACTCCACCGCCGCGTCGAGCATACTCCACCGCGGCGCAGAGCGCGCCGGTGAGCGACGTCTCCGTCACCGTGCCTTGACTCCGCTGCGGCGTCGAGCAGGCTCCACCGCGGTGCAGAGCGCACCGGTAAACGACGTCTCCATCGCCGTGCCTTGACGCCGCCGCGGCGTTGAGCACGCTCCACCGCGGCGCAGAGCGCGCCAGTGAGCGACGTCTCCGTCGCCGTGCCTTGACCCCGCCGCCGCGTCGAGCACGCTCCACCACGGCGTAGAGCGCGCCGGTGAGCGACGTCTCCATCGCCGTGCCCGGCGTCGAGCACGCTCGTCCCCCTGCCACCACGTGAGCGACATCTCCGTCGCCGTGCCGGGACAACCTTATCCTCACCGCCACGTTGTCTTCACGCCATTCGGCCTTCGTCAAACTGCCAAAAGAGCAATGCTTGTATGACACTCGGGCTAGGGGCTGGCTGCCGTGCTGCCTAACCATGACCTTTTGCCTCGAAGCAACAACCTGTAGACAATGAAAAAGAAGAAATGATCGCGATAAGCAAAACACGGCTGCTCCAATTTTCTGACCATTAACCGACAGGGTTACATGAGGGCTACAAAAGAAAGTTCTGGCCTCATTAAACCTACCAAAAGAAGCTCCCCAAACACTTAAAGCGCTAGGGGCTCCGTCCCGGCGGACGTCAAGGCAACGCTCTGTCAAGACAACACGCCCGGCGTGGCGCCTCGAACCTACCAAGTCGGCGGACCTCGTCGGCGCGGTCGCAGCGTCGCGGCGGCACGCCTGACGCAGCTCCAAGAGTCTGCCCGCCCCGAGTTTGGGGGTGTTCGGGGAAGCTAGTGGAGACGACGCGCCCGGCGTGGCGCCTCGAGCCTACCAAGTCGGTGGACCTCGTCGGCGCGGTCACGGTGTCGCAGCGGCACACCTGACGTGGCTCCAAGAGTCTCCCTGCCCTGAGTTTGGGGGTGTTCGGGGAAGCTAGTAGAGACGACGCGCCCGGCGTGGCGCCTCAAACCTACCAATTCGGCGGACCTCATTGGCGCGGTCGCGGTGTCACGGCGGCACGCCCGACACGGCTCCAAGAGTCTGCCTGCCCCGAGTCTGGGGGTGTTCGGGGAAGCTAGTGGAGGCGAAGCGCCCGGCGTGGCACCTCGAACCTACCTCGTCGGCACGGTCGCGGTGGCACGCCCGACGCGGCTCCAAGAGTCTGCTCGCCCCGAGTTTGGGGGTGTTCGGAGAAGCTAGTGGAGACGACGCGCCAGGCATGGCGTCTCGAACCTACCAAGTCGGCGGACCTTGCCTCGAACTTGCTCGCGACCGTTCAAGGGATCATATATGTACGCGCTCGAACGCGTCATGGCGTAACAAAAAAGAATAGCAACACTGTTTTTGTGCGAGGGATATGTGGCGTTGGTCCATGCAACCTAGTCATGTGGCAATCAACGTTTGAAATTGCGATGACCATTCTGTCTACTCGTTCGTCACCACGACGCAACAATGTTCATGTGCGGGACCTGTAATCATCATACATGTACCTCGTCTACCTCGTATAGTAGTTCTACGTGACAAAAAATGTTACGATAACAAGTCCACGATACGGTCCGCCACGTTGCACCCACAGTCAATCACAGGCATATGGAATACATGCGTCTATTTGCATAAACGCTGGGCCGAGCGAGAAGAGTCACCCTTGGAGACCGGCAGCAGTGTCCTCCAAGAACAGCTGGCATAGCCGGAGCACGACAGGGCGTCGCTTCAATTCCCAGCAGTGGCTGCCAGCGATGGGCGCTGAAGCCGGCGTGGCAACACGAGTAGAGGACTGTAGCTCCTCCTTGAGACTTTCCAGCCCCTCATCCTCAAAGGCCGACAGCTCACCCAACCTGATCACTTCCTCCACACTGCTCTTGCCGAGCCTTACCTACAGCATGTGTAGTGTTTAAATGTCACTAGATAGCAATTCAATACGTGAGCTCCATCGCTCTCTTGGAACAGCTCAGAGGAAGTAAAAAAAAAGAGGGAGTCAAAGCATGTTGATGGAAATGCTCGCCAAAGCGGAGTTCCCCGTTCTTCTCCTACTCGTCGTCGTCGCAGCCGGGACGACACTGCCACCGGTGTCGGAGGAAACGCCCGAGAAGGTGGCCGGCTTGCTGGAAATGTACGTCGACGAGCTCCCCGGACGCCAAAGATCCAGGGCTACTCCACGGAGCATGCGCCACGCCGGTGCACATCGCCGTCAGCCGCGGCTGCTCGGGGCCGAGGGCCAAGGCAGCAAGGCCTACGGCAGCTGCCCGGGGGCTTGGAGGCCGCGGCTGTTCGAGACTGAGGCCCGAGGCAGTGAGGCCTGAGGCGGCGAAGCCTGCGGCGGCTGCTCGGGGGCTTGGAGGCCGGCGGAACCGCGGGGCTGGCGCGAGCGGGAGCTGCGGGCGCGGGCGGGAGCAGTCGGCGCGGGCGAGGAGGGATGAGACAGCAGCTAGGCCAAGGGCCGGCCTTGGCGTACGGCAGCCAGCGGTCGGGGGTAGGTGGCAGCTGCGGCTTGGCCGAGCCGGGAGCCGGTGCTCGGGCGGCGAGGCTGGCCGGGCCGGAGGTCGGCGGAGCGGCGCTCGACCGGGCCGGGGGTCGATGGCGCGCGCTGGAGCTGCGGGGGCGAAGCGGCCAATGGGTGCTGGCGCCACGGGGCGCGGCGGCGACGCGCTGGAGCTGCAGGCCGAGCGGCCGCCGGGCGGTGGCGCCCCGGGGCACGGCGGCGGCGCGCTGGGGCTGCGGGGGAGGAGCGGCATGTCCAGCGGCGGGAGGTGCATGCCGATCGGGGGTGCCTAAAGTATACTGCCTAGTCCCGTAGCTACGACAGACTCCAAGCAAGGGGCTGGCCCTCAGCTCAGGTCAGAAAGATTGTGCGTGAAGCTCATTCTGCGAAGCGGCAATGAGATAGGCGTGAAGGAGTTTCGCCACAAGATCGACAACCGGGAACAGCAGCAGCCGTCGCGCATGAAACAATCGCCTCACCTCCCGTGAAGGCCTCTAGATGCGCTTCCCCATCATGGAAGAGAGAGAAATAAAGTTGCGGTGAGAAAGGAAGAAGAATATAGCTTCAATTTTACAAGAGATCCAAGCTGAATCGTACTAATTAGGAGGAATAGTGAAGCAGCCACTGAGGAGAGAGACAGTGAATGA
This sequence comes from Stipa capillata, assembly GCA_019208055.1. Taxonomy (NCBI): domain Eukaryota; kingdom Viridiplantae; phylum Streptophyta; class Magnoliopsida; order Poales; family Poaceae; genus Stipa; species Stipa capillata. The sequence continues at coordinate 72,023 of JAGXJF010004872.1, forward strand.
GAGAGGATGGACAGGAAGCGGAGAAGATAGTTACCGGAGAACGGGAAGGACGGAGGAGATGATATTCTTTCTAAAATAACGATAGGATATTCTTCCATGCTGGAATATGTACAATAGTACAAGGGAAGAAATGTACAAGCCGTACCGATTCTAACTATTTCTAAAAGTATCAAGGAAATAAGTATACTAATTGCGACAAATAAGGTATAATATACATAGATTTTGTAGTTGCAGCGGCGATCAAAGACGATGAACACAACGCGAAGTGGAGACGAGGAACACACAGGAGACAAGGTTTTGTGCAGCGTACTGACTTGCTACTTTTCTGGTTTTTCACCTCTTATTTATACGATGTGCAAGGCTACAAAGATAGTGACGCAAGTCACCCGATACTTCAGCCTCGATCTGCTATTACCGCGTCATCCCACGAATAGCTCGTCGAGGCCTCCCTACACTAACAGGAAGCAAAAGAATCGGCCCGGGCGTTACATGCCACAGCTGGCAACGTTCATGGCGAACGTGCATTTATTTGCTGGAAAACGAACACTAGCTAACTAACTAACCAAGGGAATGAGATTAACTAATAAATCTACCCCTTAATCTTGTTCTTCGGTGGCGATCTTCTGCACAGCAATCTTCTGACGCATCTCGATGAACTTGTTTCGTCCTAAGGCCTTCGTCAGAATATCAGCGAGTTGGCCATCAGTACCGACGTGATCGACGTCCATCTCGCCAGCCTCTATGCGCTCCCGGGTGTAGTGGAATTTGGTGTCGATATGCTTGCTCCTTCCATGCTGCACTTGGTTCCTACACAGAGCGATGGCAGATTTGTTGTCTATCATGAGCTTGAACTTTGGCTGCTCGTTCCCAACGAGCTCGCCGATGAGGCGATTCAGCCAAACACCCTGGCTTGCCGCAGCCGGTGCTGCGACGTACTCGGCCTCGCACGAAGACAGAGCCATGATTTTTTGTTTCTGCAAGGACCACATGACGATGTTGTTTCCAACGAAGAAGGCCACGCCGGTAGTGCTCTTCCGGTCATCCACGTCACCGGCGTGGTCACTGTCGCTGTAGCCGATAAAGGTGGCAGCTCCTCCTAATCTATAGCAGCAGCTGTAGTCCAGCGTGCCATGGACGTAGCACAGTATCTGCTTGACCGCCACCCAGTGCTGCGTGCTGGGCACCTCCATGTGTCCGGCCGTGTGTTGACCAGGTAGTGAAGGCTACCGATCACGCTGCGGTACCTCGTGGCGTCGACGGCCACTCCCCCTTCCTGCCTGCTGAGCTGATGCTGATGCTCCCTTGGCGTGTGACATGGGTTACAGCTGCTCATGCCGGCGCGCTCCAGGATTTTCGCCGCGTAAGTCGCCTGGCACAGGGTGATGTCGCCGTCGCGCTGCTGCACCTCAATCCCCAGATAGTAGCTGAGGAGCCCGAGATCACTCATCTCGAACATCTATTGCATTTGCGCCTTGAACGTGACGATCTCTTCGACGTTTGCCCCTATGATCACAAGATCGTCGACATAAACGCCGACGAGCAAAAAAGAGTGATCATCACCTCTTCTGTAGACGGTGTGCTCGAGTGGGCATTTAGTGAACCCGAGCGACGAGAACGTGCCGTCCAGCTTCGAGTTCCACGCGCGAGGAGCCTACCGGAGTCCGTACAGTGCCTTGCACAGCTTGAGGACGTTGCCGTCGACGGCGTCATTGGCGAATCCGGGTGGATGCTGCACGTAGACCTCCTCTGCCAGGTCACTGTTCAGAAACACTGATTTCACGTCCATGTGGTGCACCTACCACTTGCCTGCACGGCGAGCGTGAGCAGCAGTTGCACCGTCTCCATCCGAGCCACGGGAGCGAAAACTTCCTCGAAGTCCACCCCCTGCCTCTGCGCATATCCCTTCACCACCAATCTCGCCTTGTGCTTCACGATGTTCCCGGCTGGGTCCTTCTTGACTTTGAAGACCTACTTGAGCCCGATCGCGCGGTGGCCGGCTGGAAGCATCACTGGAGTCCACGTCTCATTGTCCTAGATGGACTTGAGCTCGACCTCCATTGCCTTCTTCCACGCAGTGTTGGTGAGCGCGTCTCCGACGCTCGATGGTTCTTCCGCGGTGATGAGACAGACAGTTTGCTCCCACGCAACCTCGGCAGTGGTCTTGAAGATGTTCTCGAGAAGACAGAAGCGGTGAGGACCGCCGGAGTTGGAGTCGAGGTTGTCGTCGTGCATCAGTGGCCTGGCAAACTCAATCTGCATGGGCGACGGTGTGCGTACCTCCTCCTCCTAATCAGCAGACGTGAGCACGGGAGTGAGCGGCTTTGTATCCGGCCGCCCCTGCGCCTGATTCAGCGCTGCGTCCGCCTCCATGGTGTAGGTGACAGTGAACGTGGCCGGGGTGCCGATGAGCTCCGTGTTGGCGTAGCTCGTCCAGTTCCAAGTGCGCCGCTCCTCGAACGCGACATCGCGCGTCACGTACGGACGCTTGCCGATCGGGTCATAAACCCTGTACACCTTGGCTCCATCCTCGTAGCTGACGAACACTGTCACGGACCCGGAATAGCATATGGTTAGGGGAACGCGAAGTCGCCAAGGACCGAAGGACTCGTCCGCCCGGTGGCACGGTACCTGCGCCGTACGCACCAAGGTAGAACGATCCGACACCCGCCACGTGCGAGCCGGCCGGAAGCGACCAAGTTTCCCAAAACCACATACGATTCCGTAATCCGGTGAAGAGTCAGAGTCGTTCCCGAATCCTACCACGACAAACAAGGTCGGAGGAGCCCGGCAGTTCTACCCACACCCTAACCTAGCCCGGAAGCTAGTGGGTCACTCGAAAGCCCGGTAGAACGCCCACACCCTGCCTGGCCGGCACTGCATCTCAGCCAGCGGGTCACTCAACCAACACCTGCTCGACTTAGTAGAAAATGGTACGGCCTCGGTCCTTCACGGCATACCCATACACTTCATATCATTCACGCATTGTGCAGGGGCAGCCTGGAATAACAACTCGGATATCGTCACAAAGCCCTACAATACGATATTACTAATAATAGTCCACGATGGGACAACATATTACATCAGTCGGTATATCCGAACACATATCCGAGTACGGAGAAGTTTAACAACAGCGGAAGCAAAAGGAGTAAGACCCACAGCGGCAACACGTCCGCTGACCAAAAGCTACACCTATCCCACAAATCGAACACTACCGAGGAAACCCAAGTTCAAGCATCGTCAAAGTAATCTTCGACCACCGGCTCACCTGCAAGCTCTAGGATTAACCTAGGTGAGTACAAAGTACTCGCAAGACTTATTCGTGCTTGATTAAATGTCCTACACATACTAGTTTAGCAACAAGTAAACATGATGCTTCTCAGAGTAACAATATACAATTGAATAACATAGCATCATCAGATAAATAAGAACAAGGTATTTAACAAGTTAAAACAGAGAACAAATATGACACGAGCAAATCCCACGAGATCCGATTCATCAAGTTCAACTCCAAAGGGGCAGCCCACACATCCAATACAATCCGATCCACTTAACAAATCCAATCCAAGGGGGCACCCATATATCTAATTCCGAATTGATCCAACAACGACACATTATCAAAATCCAAAGTAATCCATCAAAGACATAATATCAATTCCTAATTAATCCATCAATCTCATCATGATTTAATCTCTCGGACCGCTACCGACGAACTCAAACCCCTGACGATATAATGAGTGCATAACCGCAAGGAGGTAGCGAACCTCCAAGGGGCGTGGAGGCTTGTCCCACTATACCTCAGTGTTGGCTCTCGATAGCGCTCCCGTGTGATAAGGGATTGTGACACGCTGAAGATAAGGTTGCTGCGGTGACAAAACTCTACTTACACCTGGGTCACCTTCCCGCCGCAATTAGCAACAACCGTACCCATTGTGCACGCCCTCGGCTCTCACAACTCACTTAAAGGTTTGGTGGAAGAGCCACAGATGTTCTCAACGTGAGACCCATCCTGCTTGTATTAGTGTGCTTAACAACTCCTAATGACATCTAAACTGATCATACCCGTACGACATACAACGGAAACATACTCATACCAGCACACATAAGAGAGGGCATACACAAGAGTACGGAAAGTAAAGATGCAACAAGCTCTGCTTGCCTGATTCTGGTTGTTCCTGTTCTTGCGAAGGGTCGTAAGCCGGGTGGTCACCTTCGTCTTCGGGCTCTGTTGTAAGTAACGCGATCACCGGAAAGGAAACGATAAAAGGCAATGAGACCAGCATGTATGCATGTATGGATGATGCAATTTGCTTGACTAGAAGTGCAATGGTGTCGAAGAGTCGTAATAATCTACCTAGGTTCATTTTAGGTCATCGGAGACACGTGATATCTAAAATGCATGCAGGACGATTTAAAGTGCTCCGATGAGTTAGGATTGTTACTCCAATGGTGAAGCATTGCAAAAGTGTGTAATAAGTCCATATGAAGTTGGGTTATGCAATAGGATGCTAAGGTACGTGGAATCGTGCGAAGAGGAGCTAACTTGCGAAGCTAGGGTTTTATCGGGTTACGACGGGGCAAGTTAACAATTCTAAAGATGGTGCTGTGCATGTATCTAAAATAAATCTTGGTTTCAGTAAAGTTGTAGGAAACTTCATAAGCTTTCCAAAGGTATAAGGTTTGCTAAAATCCGAGTTATGGATTACAAGTTATCGCATTTTTAAACTCGACGGAACAAAAGATTAAACCCTAGATAACCTACTGTGCATGTAACCAAAATGAACTTTTGATGCATCCAAGATGTAGAGATTTTCACCAGCTTTCCAATGATATATAATTTGTCAAATTTGGATTCATGGTTCAAAAGATATGAGCATTTGAAATTCTAAACAAAATCTAACCCTAACAGCCTAAACCTAATTGCTAGATCTACCCGAAACTACCCCATCCTCTCTCTGCTACGAACCTCCTCTGCTAAACCTACCCGAGAACGCACCCTACATCTAACCCTCATAACCGGACCAACTGACCCGTGGGCCACTCATGTCAGTGGGGGCGGTCTCATCAGCTCACCCCAGCCAGACACGTGTCCCTCTTCTCTCAACTCCCTCTCTCTCTCTCTGCCTCACTCGGGACCGGCCGGAGAAGGGCTTAGGCGGCGGAGGGCTCGCCGGAGAGTCACCGGAAGGAGCTCCCGAGCTCGGTTGAGCTCGGGGAGGACGGTAGGGTGATAAGGAGCTCACCCTAACGACGTTTTGGTGCTCGGGGAGGACCGAGGAGCACCGGGGAAGGCTGGCGACGGCGAGGAGCGGTGGGATGGCTCGGTCGCCGGCGATGGGGGTGCTCCTGTGACGGATCTGCAAAAAGGGAGCGACAGAGAGGTGAGGGAGGAGGAAGAGCTGCTCGGGGATGGAAGAAGGGAGTTCGGGGGCTACTGGAACAAGTGGTGGAGGCTCGCCGGAGTTGGAGACGACGGCGGCGGATGGAGCTGCGACGACAAGGCCTCCGGCACGGATCTAAGCAACAAGGAGCGAAAATGGGTGAGTAGGGGAACGGGGAAGCTCTAGAGAGAGATGACCGAGCTCGGGGAGCAGCCAGACGGCGTCGATTCCTCACCGGAGAAGACACCGGAGCTCGGGAAGAAAGGAAATCGGCGCTAGGGTTTTCGGTGGAGCGAGGAATGCGAGGGAGGGAGGAAGAGTGGCTGTCGGGAGGCGACATTTAAAGGGCGGCGGGGCTCGGACAGGGGGCATCGGGCGCGGGGCACCGCCCACGCCGGCGTACCGACGCCGGAGACGTGGCGGGCGCGGACCGACAAGTGGGCCCCGAGGCGCGGAAGAGAGAGGAGGCGCCGACAGGCGGGGCCCGGTTGGCAGTGAGGGAAGGGGGAGAAGGCGCGCGGGAGGCCGAGCGGGCTGGGGTAGCTGGGCCGGCTGAGAGGTTTCAGCCCAGGGAGGTTTAGGGTTTTCTTCTCCTTTTTGTTTTTCTTTTAAGCAGTGTTGATCCCTTTGACATTTTATGTATCAAATTAACTCCAATCGACTTGAAATTTTTACAGGAGGTTCATAATGTTATACTTGAGCTACTGTAGGAGTTTGAATCATTTTGGGACTGATTTGACCTAGGTTCCTATTCAAATTCGATTTAGGGTTTGGATTCGGATTCGAGCTAGAATTGAGTCCTAGACATGTCCACAATTTCTAGGAATTGGTCAGGGGCTAGGGGTATCCCCTTTTAGGCTATTCATGGAGTCTTCGAACATTTCTTCTACTAGAGTTTGCTTCATTCGTCGAAACCCTAATTCTAGCATATTTAGGGTTTGGTGTTAGGGACGAGGATTCACGGGAAGGTTCGATGACTTCAAGCACCCTTATCGACGATATTGTTTAATTGAGTTACTTCAAATAAATTGATTGGTGTTTGCAACAATTATCCACCGAGGATGAGATATTAACATATTCTATAAAGTATATTCATATTACATCTAAGTTTAATTGAGGTGGGGGTGATGATGATGACATGTATGCATGGATGCAAATCAAAAACCTATCTATCGACTTTGGGTATTACAAAACCTACCCCCCTTAAAAAGATCTCGACCCGAGATCGCTAACGGTCGGCAAACAAGGTTGGAAACTCGGTCTTGAGCCATTCTTCACGTTCCCAGGTGGCTTCATCTTCGGTGTGGTTGCTCCACCGAACCTTGAGGAACTTGATGGTACGATGCCGGGTCTTGCGTTCAGCTTCATCAAGGATGCACACCGGGTGCTCCCGATATGAGAGATCTTCATGTAGCACTTCCATTTCAGGGTTGATCTTCGTCTCGGGGACTCGATGGCAGGCTTTTAACTGGGAAACATGGAAGACATCGTGCATCCGCGACAATCCAGGAGGCAATTCCAGTTGGTATGCCACTGTTCCTCTTTTGGCTAGGATTTGATAAGGACCGATATAACGAGGAGCCAGTTTTCCTTTCATTGCAAAACGGCGAACACCTTTGAATGGGGTGACCTTGAGATACACACTATCTCCAACCTGGAAGGTAACTTCACGGCGCTGAGGATCTGCATAGCTCTTCTGCCTGGACTGGGCTTCACGAAGACGTTCTCTGATGAGTTGGACTAAGTCTTCTGCTTCCTCAATCGGGTTAGGGTCCAAAGAACTGCCTCTCGCCGGTCTCGGACCAGTTCAAAGGAGTCCTACATTTCCTCCCATATAGCACTTCAAAAGGTGCCATACCGAGACTGGTCTGATAACTATTGTTGTAGGCAAACTCTGCATATGGCAAGCAATCTTCCCAATTGGACCCCAATGTGAGTGCACAAGATCTTAACATGTCTTCGAGGATCTGATTTGTCGTTCAACTTGACCACTGGTTTGTGGGATGAAAGGCGGTGCTAAAGGAAAGGGAAGTTCCCATAGACTCGTGTAAGCATTTCCAAAACCTGCTAGTGAATTGAGTGCCTCGATCTGAAATGATTTTCTTGGGAACACCATGGAGACAAACAATCCGAGAGATGTACAATCTCGCTAGCTGACTCACTTTATGCGTGGTCTTCACAGGGATGAAGTGGGCGACTTTGGATAGACGGTCTACGATTACCCATATTGCATCGTTGCCCTTCGGGGATCTCGGCAGACCTACTACAAAATCCATACCAATCTCTTCCCATTTCCACTCGGGAATAGGGAGTGGCTGAAGTAGGCCTGCTGGTCTCTGGTGTTCGGCCTTCACACGGCGACAGACATCACACTCAGCAACATATTGGGCAATTTCACGCTTCATTCGGGTCCACCAGAATTGGCGACGGAGATCTTGGTACATCTTGGTACTGCCTGGATGAATGGCCAATGGGGAGTTGTGTGCTTCATGAAGGATCAGGTCTTTTAGTTGCTTGTCCTTGGGCACAACCAATCGTTTTCCAAACCATAATACTCCATCCTTATCTTCAGTGAAACAAGTTGCGGTACCAGCCTTCAGCTTCTCTCTAATTTTCTGCATCCCGACATTCTGAGTTTGAGCAGCCTTGACTTGATCTTCTAGTGATGGCTTCACCTCAAGGGTGGCAAGAGTACCTTGTTCGACCATCTCCAAGTTCAGCCGCTGAAATTCTTCGTGAAGGGGTGGTTGTCGCTCCTTGATCATGATGTTGTTGCAGTAAGCCTTTCGACTAAGGGCATCGGCAACAACGTTAGCTTTGCCAGGGGTATAATTCAAACCCAGATCATAATCCTTAATGAGCTCGAGCCATCTTCTCTGGCGAAGGTTTAGATCTGGTTGGGTGAATAGATACTTCAAGCTTTTATGGTCCGAGAAGATCTCACAACGGGCGCCGATGAGGTAGTGCCGCCAGATCTTCAGGGCATGCACCACGGCAGCTAATTCCAGATCATGGGTGGGGTAGTTGGCTTCATGAGGTCTCAACTGTCGCGAGGCATAAGCCACCACCCGGCCTTCTTGCATAAGAACACAGCCCAATCCATTTCGGGAAGCATCACAGTAAACCTCAAAATCCTTATTAACGTCTGGGAGAATGAGCACTGGGGCTGAAGTCAACCTTTCTTTAAGTTCTTGAAAACTCTTTTCACACTTGTCTGACCATATAAACTTGACTTCTTTCTTCAGCAATTCTGTCATCGGCTGGCTATGGACGAGAATCCTTCAATGAATCGGCGGTAATAGCCTGCTAGTCCGAGGAAGCTTCGGATTTGGGTAACCGATTTGGGTTGCTTCCACTCTTGTACCGCTTGCACTTTGCTCGGGTCCACCGCGACACCGGCAGCTGATATTACGTGGCCCAAGAACTCCACTTGATGTTTCCAAAACTCACACTTGGAGAACTTGGCGTACAGACGATGCTCACGAAGCTTGTCGAGCACCTTCCTCAAGTGATCCTCATGCTCAGATTGGGACTTGGAATAGATGAGGATGTCATCGATGAAGACGACAACAAATTGATCCAGATACTCCATGAAGACTGCGTTCATGAGTTGTGTGAAGGTGGAAGGGGCATTGGTTAAACCGAAGGACATAACTGTATACTCGTATGACCCGTAACGAGTAGTGAAGGCTGTCTTCGGGATGTCTTCGGATCTGATCTTTATCTGGTGATAGCCCAATCTGAGATCGATTTTGGAGAAGACGCGGGCTCCGGTCAGCTGATCAAAGAGGTCATCAATCCTAGGAAGGGGACATTTGTTCTTCACCGTAAGCTCATTTCAGTGGACGATAGTCTACGACCATCCTTAAGCTTGAATCTTTCTTCTTCACGAACATGGCGGGGCATCCCCATGGTGATGAGCTAGGTCGGATGAAACCCTTTTCTTCAAGCTCCTGGAGCTGCTTCTTCATTTCTAATAACTCCTTCGGAGATATCCGGTAGGGTCGCCTTGACACAGGAGCGGTTCCAGGTGGAAGTTCGATAACGAACTCCACGGCACGGTCAGGGGGCATACCCGGCAACTCTTCGGGGAAGACGTCCGGGTATTCACACACTACTGGGACGAACTCGATTCCTTGGTCCTGGGTACTATTCAGAGCAAAGATGCACCCTGACGGGGACGAGGATACAAATATCACTTCTTTGCCGGAGTCCGAGGTAAGGGATACTGACCTTTTGGCACAGTCTATTTGGGCTTTATGCTGGATCAACCAATTCATACCTAGTATAACATCTAGCCCTGCGGACCTCAAGACTACCATGTTTGCCAGGAACATTTCTCCGCCGATTTCTACTTTAACCCCTTCACAAACTAACTCGGTTTTCATCTCCGAACCAGGGGTTGCAATAACAAGAGGATGATGCAATGTTGATGATGGAACATGGTTTTCATGCACGAACTTGCTGGAGATGAATGAATGAGATGCTCCAGAATCAAACAGAACAGTTGCAGGGGTTGAGTGTACGGAGAGCGTACCCAACACTACTTCGGGCGCATCCTGAGCTTCCTCGGCGGTGACGTGATTTACCCGACCACGGCCGGGAACTTGGGTCTTGGTGGGAGCTGGTCCTCTGCCTTGGACTCCACCTCTTGTCTGTCCCTGCTGCATTTTGGGGGCAAAGGTGTGCCCTGTGCGAGGAAGGGAGCAATGGTTGGCGTAGTGCCCCATGGCTCCGCAGTTGTAGCACTGTACTTTGCTCATGTCGGGTAGAGGTCGCTGCTGCACTCCCTGAGGACGAGGTTGATAATTCTGCTGCTGGGGACGGGGAGCGTAGACTTGAGGTCTTGACGGATATGGCCTCGCAGGATGAGGTGGTTGGGGCTGCCACACCCGCGGCTTCTGTGAACTGCTCGCAGCTGATCTCTGTACTTCTCTCTCGCGCTTGCGGTCCTGCTGAAGGACAGACTCCTTCGCTTCAATCTCGATGGCCTTATCTACCAAATGCTGGAAATTCTGCACCTCGGCGATAGCTAGCTTGGCCTGCAATTCATTGTTCAGCTTGCGCTTGAATTTCTCCACCCTGTCCTCATCGGTGGAGACCTCTCGCGGCACATAACGGGATAGGTGATTGAATTCGTGGAGGAACTCTAACACTGACTTTCTGCCCTGCCGGAGATTGTAGAACTCTTCCTTCTTTAGATTCATGACGCCCTTGGGGATATGGGAAGCACGAAAGCCGGTTCGGAACTCGGCCCACGTGACTACATGACCAGGAGCTTGGATGGGCCAAGAAGTTCTGCCACCAGTTTGCTGCAGCGCCTTCCAGGTAGTGGGTGGCGAAGTTAACTTTATCTGCTTCGGCGCACTGTGCCAGTTGGAGTTTTCTTTCAATCGTGCAGATCCAGTCATCCGCGTCCATAGGGTCGTCGGATCGATTGAAGGTGGGTGGCTGTGTTCGCTGGAACTCAGCTAGGCCACCTCGAGCCTGACCACCACCGGCGCCTTGATTGCGCGCCAACTGTTCAAGGATTCTGTTTTGGGTCATCAGCAGATCTGCTATGCTTGGCTGCTGGGGAGGGGGTGGTACTTCTTCTTCCTCACGGTCACGGCGTCCACGTGCAGCTCCACGGGTTCCGGTAGCCATGCTGCTGAAATCAGAAGACACCGGATGAGATGAAGGAAGCTAGAAAGTTAGAAACTCAAGGGTCTATCCATAAGGGTATAACAAGGCATCCAGAACATGGCACATAACTTCAGACAGACTTCCTCAAGACAAGGGCACCAACAAGGGCAAGGGAAGTTAGGGTTAACACTCGATTCATTAATATAATCGCCGGAGTTCATACATGGGGCTGCGGTTTAAATCACCCTTATGGTGAAATAAACGTATACAAAATACCAAAATTGCAGCCACAAGTACCCAATTACATGCCTCTCAAAAGATAACTTAGACCTAGGGTTTGGTTCAGTTTACAATCCATAAGAAGGCCTTTAACAACTTGCCACTCGAATCCAATCGGCACTACGACGACTAACTTCTACGACTGGTACTTCGAATCCTAACCTTCAACCACTCAGCCTACTCTTCGTCCGTTGGCGGGTTGCTGGTGGTGTACCAAACACGCTCCTCAGGGTCCTCTTCCTCTTCTTCTCTTGCAGCAGCTTCATTGGTGGGAACTGAAGCGGCTGGCGTGGAGGTATCTTCTTGTGAGGGCCTTGGAGTGAAGAGCCGAAGGTACTGTCGGGAGGTCATCCTTTTACGTGGCTTGACTCCGGAACTCTGAGGTTGAGTTGCCTCCCCAGGTGGAGTTGGGGTTGGCTCTTGTACTGGAACAAAGGGGCTCTCGCCGCAAGACTCATCTTCATTTGCTACATGATACCTTCGACGCAACTCATAGCGAAGCTTGCGGTTAACTCTTGTTAGTCGTTCCACCTCTTGAGTAGCATTTCCGTAGTCCCGATACAACCTATCGTGCATTACTTCTGTAGAGACAATGTGATTGGCCGTCTCCATCTCAGTCTCATCCTCTTCTTCGTCGTCACTTGGTGCTGGTACCGAAATGCTGGCGCCTCCATCGGTAACCTGGGGAATAAGACGGAAGGGGGAAAATAGGAAGATCTCATCGAAGTGATGTCGTAGGTGGAGAACTGCTTTTCTTGAGGCTTCCAGTCGGGCATCCGCATCACTTGGTCTGGGTGCTGTAAAGGTCTGATCCAGATCCGAAACTCTCACAGTGACCCATCCCATCCAAAAATGAGTCTTCCCGTGAACTTTGTAGGTCTTGGCATGGAAAGCAGGGAGGTCTTCCTGGGGCACGCCAAGGTATTCCAACATTCTCCATAACAGGGTAGCCCATCCTCCTAGCTGATGTGGGTCGGTCACAACGTTATACACCATCCTATACAAGTTTAGAGTTAGAGAGAATAAAGTTAGCCACACAAGGAAAACAAATGCAATAGAGGAGAATTTCAGAACTAAGAGCGATGAGGGTAAGGAATAAAAGCAATCTACTTATTAATTTTCAACATAGGGTTTAATTTTTAAATAGTTTTGCTGGCCTGCCGACGAGGCGCAGCGGAAGCTCCTATCTAACGACCACCTGCAATTGGCTTCCTACGGTCAGCTCGGCTCTGATACCAAGCTGTCACGGACCCGGAATAGCATATGGTTAGGGGAACGCGAAGTCGCCAAGGACCGAAGGACTCGTCCGCCCGGTGGCACGGTACCTGCGCCGTACGCACCAAGGTAGAACGATCCGACACCCGCCACGTGCGAGCCGGCCGGAAGCGACCAAGTTTCCCAAAACCACATACGATTCCGTAATCCGGTGAAGAGTCAGAGTCGTTCCCGAATCCTACCACGACAAAGCAAGGTCGGAGGAGCCCGGCAGTTCTACCCACACCCTAACCTAGCCCGGAAGCTAGTGGGTCACTCGAAAGCCCGGTAGAACGCCCACACCCTGCCTGGCCGGCACTGCATCTCAGCCAGCGGGTCACTCAACCAACACCTGCTCGACTTAGTAGAAAATGGTACGGCCTCGGTCCTTCACGGCATACCCATACACTTCATATCATTCACGCATTGTGCAGGGGCAGCCTGGAATAACAACTCGGATATCGTCACAAAGCCCTACAATACGATATTACTAATAATAGTCCACGATGGGACAACATATTACATCAGTCGGTATATCCGAACACATATCCGAGTACGGAGAAGTTTAACAACAGCGGAAGCAAAAGGAGTAAGACCCACAGCGGCAACACGTCCGCTGACCAAAAGCTACACCTATCCCACAAATCGAACACTACCGAGGAAACCCAAGTTCAAGCATCGTCAAAGTAATCTTCGACCACCGGCTCACCTGCAAGCTCTAGGATTAACCTAGGTGAGTACAAAGTACTCGCAAGACTTATTCGTGCTTGATTAAATGTCCTACACATACTAGTTTAGCAACAAGTAAACATGATGCTTCTCAGAGTAACAATATACAATTGAATAACATAGCATCATCAGATAAATAAGAACAAGGTATTTAACAAGTTAAAACAGAGAACAAATATGACACGAGCAAATCCCACGAGATCCGATTCATCAAGTTCAACTCCAAAGGGGCAGCCCACACATCCAATACAATCCGATCCACTTAACAAATCCAATCCAAGGGGGCACCCATATATCTAATTCCGAATTGATCCAACAACGACACATTATCAAAATCCAAAGTAATCCATCAAAGACATAATATCAATTCCTAATTAATCCATCAATCACATCATGATTTAATCTCTCGGACCGCTACCGACGAACTCAAACCCCTGACGATATAATGAGTGCATAACCGCAAGGAGGTAGCGAACCTCCAAGGGGCGTGGAGGCTTGTCCCACTATACCTCAGTGTTGGCTCTCGATAGCGCTCCCGTGTGATAAGGGATTGTGACACGCTGAAGATAAGGTTGCTGCGGTGACAAAACTCTACTTACACCTGGGTCACCTTCCCGCCGCAATTAGCAACAACCGTACCCATTGTGCACGCCCTCGGCTCTCACAACTCACTTAAAGGTTTGGTGGAAGAGCCACAGATGTTCTCAACGTGAGACCCATCCTGCTTGTATTAGTGTGCTTAACAACTCCTAATGACATCTAAACTGATCATACCCGTACGACATACAACGGAAACATACTCATACCAGCACACATAAGAGAGGGCATACACAAGAGTACGGAAAGTAAAGATGCAACAAGCTCTGCTTGCCTGATTCTGGTTGTTCCTGTTCTTGCGAAGGGTCGTAAGCCGGGTGGTCACCTTCGTCTTCGGGCTCTGTTGTAAGTAACGCGATCACCGGAAAGGAAACGATAAAAGGCAATGAGACCAGCATGTATGCATGTATGGATGATGCAATTTGCTTGACTAGAAGTGCAATGGTGTCGAAGAGTCGTAATAATCTACCTAGGTTCATTTTAGGTCATCGGAGACACGTGATATCTAAAATGCATGCATGACGATTTAAAGTGCTCCGATGAGTTAGGATTGTTACTCCAATGGTGAAGCATTGCAAAAGTGTGTAATAAGTCCATATGAAGTTGGGTTATGCAATAGGATGCTAAGGTACGTGGAATCGTGCGAAGAGGAGCTAACTTGCGAAGCTAGGGTTTTATCGGGTTACGACGGGGCAAGTTAACAATTCTAAAGATGGTGCTGTGCATGTATCTAAAATAAATCTTGGTTTCAGTAAAGTTGTAGGAAACTTCATAAGCTTTCCAAAGGTATAAGGTTTGCTAAAATCCGAGTTATGGATTACAAGTTATCGCATTTTTAAACTCGACGGAACAAAAGATTAAACCCTAGATAACCTACTGTGCATGTAACCAAAATGAACTTTTGATGCATCCAAGATGTAGAGATTTTCACCAGCTTTCCAATGATATATAATTTGTCAAATTTGGATTCATGGTTCAAAAGATATGAGCATTTGAAATTCTAAACAAAATCTAACCCTAACAGCCTAAACCTAATTGCTAGATCTACCCGAAACTACCCCATCCTCTCTCTGCTACGAACCTCCTCTGCTAAACCTACCCGAGAACGCACCCTACATCTAACCCTCATAACCGGACCAACTGACCCGTGGGCCACTCATGTCAGTGGGGGCGGTCTCATCAGCTCACCCCAGCCAGACACGTGTCCCTCTTCTCTCAACTCCCTCTCTCTCTCTCTGCCTCACTCGGGACCGGCCGGAGAAGGGCTTAGGCGGCGGAGGGCTCGCCGGAGAGTCACCGGAAGGAGCTCCCGAGCTCGGTTGAGCTCGGGGAGGACGGTAGGGTGATAAGGAGCTCACCCTAACGACGTTTTGGTGCTCGGGGAGGACCGAGGAGCACCGGGGAAGGCTGGCGACGGCGAGGAGCGGTGGGATGGCTCGGTCGCCGGCGATGGGGGTGCTCCTGTGACGGATCTGCAAAAAGGGAGCGACAGAGAGGTGAGGGAGGAGGAAGAGCTGCTCGGGGATGGAAGAAGGGAGTTCGGGGGCTACTGGAACAAGTGGTGGAGGCTCGCCGGAGTTGGAGACGACGGCGGCGGATGGAGCTGCGACGACAAGGCCTCCGGCACGGATCTAAGCAACAAGGAGCGAAAATGGGTGAGTAGGGGAACGGGGAAGCTCTAGAGAGAGATGACCGAGCTCGGGGAGCAGCCAGACGGCGTCGATTCCTCACCGGAGAAGACACCGGAGCTCGGGAAGAAAGGAAATCGGCGCTAGGGTTTTCGGTGGAGCGAGGAATGCGAGGGAGGGAGGAAGAGTGGCTGTCGGGAGGCGACATTTAAAGGGCGGCGGGGCTCGGACAGGGGGCATCGGGCGCGGGGCACCGCCCACGCCGGCGTACCGACGCCGGAGACGTGGCGGGCGCGGACCGACAAGTGGGCCCCGAGGCGCGGAAGAGAGAGGAGGCGCCGACAGGCGGGGCCCGGTTGGCAGTGAGGGAAGGGGGAGAAGGCGCGCGGGAGGCCGAGCGGGCTGGGGTAGCTGGGCCGGCTGAGAGGTTTCAGCCCAGGGAGGTTTAGGGTTTTCTTCTCCTTTTTGTTTTTCTTTTAAGCAGTGTTGATCCCTTTGACATTTTATGTATCAAATTAACTCCAATCGACTTGAAATTTTTACAGGAGGTTCATAATGTTATACTTGAGCTACTGTAGGAGTTTGAATCATTTTGGGACTGATTTGACCTAGGTTCCTATTCAAATTCGATTTAGGGTTTGGATTCGGATTCGAGCTAGAATTGAGTCCTAGACATGTCCACAATTTCTAGGAATTGGTCAGGGGCTAGGGGTATCCCCTTTTAGGCTATTCATGGAGTCTTCGAACATTTCTTCTACTAGAGTTTGCTTCATTCGTCGAAACCCTAATTCTAGCATATTTAGGGTTTGGTGTTAGGGACGAGGATTCACGGGAAGGTTCGATGACTTCAAGCACCCTTATCGACGATATTGTTAATTGAGTTACTTCAAATAAATTGATTGGTGTTTGCAACAATTATCCACCGAGGATGAGATATTAACATATTCTATAAGGTATATTCATATTACATCTAAGTTTAATTGAGGTGAGGGTGATGATGACATGTATGCATGGATGCAACTCAAAAAACCTATCTATCGACTTTGGGTATTACAAACACGCTCGGCGTCGAGTGATCGGCCAGCTTGTGCAGCCCAGGACCAAGCTTCTTGACGTGAGCGACATAGCCAAACGTCCTCAGGTGATGGACGTTCGGCCTCTTCCCATGCCACGCCTCATATGGCGTGATGCCATTGAGGCTCCTCGACGGTGCTCTGTTGAGCAGGTACACCGCCGTCTTCACTGCTTCTCCCCAGAATGGCCCCGGCATGGACATGGACTTCAGTAGGCAGTGTGCCATCTCCACCATGGTTTGGTTGCGCCTCTCAACCACGCCGTTTTGTTGAGGTGAGTATGGCGCAGTGGTGTAGTGCTTGATGCCACTGGCCTCACAAAAGTTGACGAACTCGGCAGAGTTGAACTCGCCGTCCCGGTCAGATCGGAAAGCGAGTAGCTTGCAGTCGTGCTCTGCCTCGGCTGCCGCTTTCACCTTCCTGAAGAAATGGAGCGCCTTGTTTTTTGACCTAATCACCTCAAGCCACATGTACCTCGAGTAATCATCCACAATTAACAGGAAGTACTTCTTACCGCTAGCGGTCGACGGCGTAATCGGCCTACAGAGATTGGTGTGCACTGGCTCTAGTGCGCGCTTGGCTTGGTATGCCGTGGCCTGGGGAAACAGTGTACGGTGCTGCTTGCCCAGCACGCACTCGTCATAGAACTCCTCCACATGCTCAATGGCGGGGATGCCGCGCAGAAGTGGAGGTGACCGTAGCGCCCATGCCATAGCCACGCGTCGTCATCCTTCTATGCCAGGAGACTCACCGCTGCGGCGAGCCGCAAACGCACCATGTACAGCCTGTTGCCGATGCGGTTCACACGCGCCAGGATCTTGCGCGGCCTATCGAGGATGCACATGACATCGTCCTCGATCGTGATCTTGCAGCCGTTCTCGTCGAGCTGTCCAAGCGTAATGATGTTGCTGCGTAGGCTGGGGATGAAGTACACGTCCGAGAGCACGCGATGATCGCTGGTGAGACACTCGAAGACCATTGTGGCATACCCAGTTTTAAGGCCGGATAAACCCTTGTGTTTACTATACCGATCCCTGGATCAGTAGCTGGTACACACAAGTCAGCACATATATCATTATCATACACGCACATATTAGGATAAGATACATAATTTGATCATTGAGATTGAATACATATACCTGTAGCCTATCGGCCAAAATCTTGCAGCAGAAATCAAGCGGTGATGCGGCCCACCAGTATGCCATACCCAACAGGCAACTGACTGGGGTTACGCTCTAGTTCTTGTGATTACCATCGTCGTCTTCGGATACGATGTCTCCTTCATCTGGCCAAATCAACAAGCCAGGTGAGTACATAGAATGTACTCGCAAGCTCCCCTTCAGGGTGAATATCACGGATATATGCATGCACAGGGGAATCAATAAAGAGGCTCTAACCTGTGTCTCATAATTGTGCGAAAATGTAAGTTTTCATCTAAAATAATTAAGTAGATGATAAAAGCTTATTTTCGAAAACAACCTCGGCCCTACCGAGTCATATCAATCAATCATAATAGTATTCCTGAAAATTCGGCCGTCCGCCACGGGAGCGGCCATTTACCTCCAGTAGATAGCCGTTCCTACCTTCAGGTAGAACAACATCCAATAATACCACCTTTCACCTCAGATAGCCGTTCTTATGTCTTGGGTGAACGGCGTCCCACTCATAACCACACCTCCCGTGTAATCTCGATTACACGAGGCACTCACAACTTACTTTGCATGCTCATCAAGCCAGATGCGTCCATAAACCCATATCCTATGTTTAAAACTTTGTCTAACCAGTTGTGTGGCCTTACCAGATTGTGTCCATGACCGAGGACGCGGCTATTCGAATAGATTTTAACACTCTACAGAGGTTGTACGGCTTTACCCACAAGATGTAAGTCACCCTGGGTACACTTTGCAACATATACTGACAGGGATGTTACAACGAGACATTTCACCAGGATAACCCTAGCGACGAACCCGCTAGATGGACTTAACCAACTCTAATTATTTCAGCCTGCTCGCTATTAAAAGAGGGGTGGTCCAGCTTTGTGGCGGGAACTACCCCTTGACTCGGGAAGCTCCCTATACAGAGGACGACACCTCTTTGCACTCTACAAACCGCCTATGGGTTCGCTCACTAGCACCATGCCGGGTAATAGGTCAAGTCCTTCCTGTAAAGGACATGTGGACGTACGGGGGTGAACCTGGTTTAGCGGCACGGTAGGTTCGGTCCTTAAATGATCCGAGAAAGACTTCACACCTCGTCCATCGCACGGACCACGAGTGCCACGCTGGGACTTAGCTCGCATATAGAATTCCTTCTTGCTTTCACCCTTCATTTCTAACCCGGATCCAAATCATCTCCATTTTGCTTTTTATTTTGAAAACATCCCAACCCGTGGATTATACCGTGACCCCATCCTCGGTGGTCACGGTGGTCCATCCCCAAGTCATTCTCTTTCGAGATTAACGGGAATCTTTTCTTTTTGCGAAAAACCTAGTTTTTCTCTACGGCGCGCTAAGCCATATATATGTGTATATACTACCTCTAGGTTCTCCAATATTTCCCTTCGGAGTATATAGTCCTTAGGGCAACAAAGAAGCTGGGTCGGCCTAGGGTTTCTATCGTATCAGTCACAACTGTTACTACATAAAATACAAAATAAATATTTCGCAAACATGGGATTCAACATGGTCAAAGAAGAAGAGCTTGCCTAGCGACTCTTGGTTCCGATCTTGTGATGGCGGTGTCTCCGGATTTTATTCGCAGATGTACGTCACGCCGTCAACTACATGACAAAAACGTCGAATAACAACCATGCATGGAAGATCCAATTAAAATCTAAGAAGTCATGACATGCGTATGAGATGATGCTGATCTGATGAGTTGCTCGGTAGGTGTTAACTAGTTAGGGTCTTAGGGTTCTCAGAGAGTACATGCCTATATTTGTCGTTAGGGTTTCAGGGGCTTTCGGGAAGTATATATTTGTTTAATTTGGTTTCTAGGGTTTCAGGGTGTGGCTATTCCCCGATCAAGGTGTACAGATTCTTGACATGAAGACGAATCAGAAATACCCTAGCATAGCTCTGGACTTACCTAGGTTTTCAGCTATTCTACAAGAAGGGACGTTTCCTTTTTCGGTAGCCAACCTAAGTCTAGTGATTCGTAGTCTTAGCTTCTTTAGGCCACCGGGATTCCATAGTACTTTGAATATCTTATTTTCATAACTTGGTTATTCTGGGGTTTCAGAAAAGAATAGGAATTTCTTGAGTAACTCGTTACATGAAATGCCGATCATTTTTGAGTAGATGAACCCATGCCCACTAAGCTCTTAATCCTAAATGCTTTGGGCTTCCAGCTTACTAAGCCTAATTCAAATGCCCTTTGAGGTCCCTATTCCTTTTTGTTTTTCAGAAGTTTCAAGCATCCCGGGACATCCTAATCCCCTATTTTGGGTATTCGAAGTCTTAGCTTAGTCATTTTTGACTTCTTTCAAATATGTAGGAATTCGTGACTAGGTTATGTGATTTCTTAATTGACGAAAAGACAATCAACTATCCTTGGATACGTGGGGTCAAGGTTTAAGGTTTGAGAGTATGTAGAAATGGTGGTTAGGGTTTCTCAGAATCCTTCACATATACACGTATATGCTAAACAAGGAAAGGAAAGTAGATCCTAGCTTGTTCTTTACTGTAACTGAGTTTGAGATTTGAAATTCCTTTTTGGACCAGAGGCTCTTGAATTATTTTGTTTCATGTATAGAATATTCTAGAAATCATTTAGATGCAAATGAACTTTTAAAGCATTGTACTGTTCCAGCAATAAAAGTTTGGAAGTTTGAATTTCTGTTTGAACCAAAAGATGTTAAATATTCCTACGGTTCAAAGACCTTTTGGTTGTTTTTCAAGAACCGGACTGAAAGTGGTCGAACCGGACCAACCAGAGAGAAGGTGACATTGGTTTTAAGGAAAACCGGCTTAAACAAAAAGAAAACCGGCCCGAGGGAGGTCAGTTTGGCCTGCCAGTGGGCCATGGCGGGGCAGCTGGCCCATTGGTCGGGGACAGGGGTGGCTTACCGCTGTTTTGGGTTGGAACCGAGGCCAGGCCCGTCCGTCGGTGGCAGGGGCCAACCGGTATGCGCAGGAGCTCCGAGAAGGGATGTCTCGTCAGCAGCGGCGGCAAAGCTTGCTCCGGCGGGATTTGGGGACTCTAGCCACCCTGCTTGGCTCGCCAAAATTCCGAGGTGGCTTCGGCTCAGAAGGAGGCGGGGGGACTCAACGGCGCTAACGCTTTGGCTTGGCAGGCACTCCATCGGTTGGACTTGGGGAACTCAGAGGGGGCGGGAGTCTTGAGCATGGAGAAGACTGGGAGCAGCTCGGGTGAAATTGGAAGGCGGGGAAAGCTTGCGGTGATGCAGGTGAAGGGTTGATGGGAAAGGAAGGGAGCTGGTTGCTTCTTTTATAAGCCAGTGACAAGAAGCTCGTGCTGCGGCCGCTGGTTTGGTCCGAGCTCAGCGATGCGACCTCGTAGAGGCTCAGCGGCGTGGGCTGTGCTTGAGGGAGGTGTTCGTGGCATGCTCTGGCTCAATGGGTGGCCGCAGAGACGACGGGTGGCTCGGTGTGGAGCTGTGCACTGCTGGCACGCGTGCTGTGCTCCCTCGTGCTGGTAGGTGAGCTAGTGCATAGGGCAGCAGGGGCGGCGCCGGGCTTGCGGGCCAAAGGGTTGCCGTGGAGAGTCGTGGCGCGGTGGGCGGCGACTGGAGTGACGGGCAACACGGGCTGTCAGCGGGCGGTGCGTCGGTCACGGCATGGGGGGCACGCTCTGGGCATGCCAAGGCACGGCATGGGCATGCCAGCGAGTGGCATGTGTGGTGCTATAGGGCTTTGCGTCGTGCGTATGCACGTCCCTCGTGCCAGGTGGATAATGGTGATGTGTACAAGGAAGTACAGGGATGTTTGGCGACGTTTGCACAGAGTTGCAGTTGATGAGGGTTAATGCCAATGTCGGCATAGCTACTACTTTGGATGGTAGCTATTGTTTGGAGCTGGCCCTGGGGGTGTACTTGGTCAAGGCAGATGCTAGAGAAGTCTTGTGAAGTTTTGGTAGCTTTTGGATAGGGAGTACAGCAGGATTTCATGCGAGAGGCAGTTAGGGCAAAACTGCTCGATAAGAGAGTTTTTTTTCAAAAATTTTGAACTACACAAGTCCATATTTTTCATATTTGGGTTTCTATAAGTATATGGAGGGTTGTGTAATTTTTTGGGATTTTACTAAGATATATTCGATAGGGCTGCAGTTCAACGTCTGAATTAGTCCTAATTTGTTATTTGCATGAATTTTAAAAAATTGAACTGGACCTCATAATATTATTTCATAACTTGGTGAAGATTAGTATTTTATATTTTCTGGAATTTTTGTAGAATTTTTGGACGAGCTCTAACACATGCGATATAGTGTTTAGGTTTTCTTGACCAAAAGGAATATTAGCCGTCTTAGGGTTACGGTAGGGTTTTTATGTTTTCGAGGTCCGGAAAGGTATATATGGGCATTAAGGTTTAGCTAGGTTCGTCTTACCTCGGTTCGAGTCTCTTGATCGTGTTTTAGGGTTTTGCCATCTACCGAGGGGAACGACGCTAGGGTTTTGCGTATTAGGTGAATGTGTCGAATCAGATTTCAAAAAGAAGGGGCATACTGTTGTGCCGGAGGGATAGTATGCCCTAGCATGTTGATTGAAGTTTTAGAGTTGAACTTCTCTTTTAGGGTTTTGTTGTTTTCGCCGAGAGGGGTGGGGTTATGGTGTATACGTATATGGGTTTATGTCGGGTAGTGATTTTGACTTCGCATGCATATGTACCTATGTCATGACATGATCCAAAAACATCGAGAAACTCCAAACGGTGAAAAAGGGGTATGATCACATGTCACATATACGTGTATACACGGTCATGCTAGGGTTTTCTAAACAAATGTTTCGGATAGAAGAGTAATTGGTTACGCTTGTTAGCGTAAAAAGTTTTTTGAAAGCCCTAATTTTCGGGTTCCGGAAATTCGGGATGTGACAACCACCGTGCCCCGGCCCTGGATGTTGACGATGGAGCCGTCGCCAAATCGTACCGTGCCGTGGACGGATTCTTCGAGTGTCGTGAACATGTCTCGAACGCCCGTCATGTGGCTGCTCGCTCTGGTGTCGAGGTACTAGATACCGTCCGGGGAGGGTACAGGGATCACCCTTTCCTCGTTCAGGTACACGGCCTGCTGCGTCGCATCAGCTACCTGCACCAACGAGCATACCTGTGCCATTAGTAGCGCTGGTTCGTCATCTTCATCCGTGCATGTGAGGTGGCAGCCTCGCCTTGCTGCTCACGGTCACGCTTGGCTTTGTGGCACTCCTTTGCCCAGTGGCCAGGGATGCCACAGTAGTGGCACTTGCCCTTTCGCCTCTCGCCGGAGCCGCATCTGCCACCGCCGGCCCTGTCGCCGGCTTGCGTCTTTGGCTTGGACGCCGCCTTGCCGCCTTTGTCACTGCCACTGGACGACCCTTGCCCGCGCTGGCATTGGCGGGTTGACCACTCCTCCTCCATAAGGAGGAGCTTGCTGGCACCTTGTGTCGCATTGTCGAGGTTGTAGCTCTCCTCGACTGCCAGCAGGCGGCCACTGAGCTCCTCGATGGTCATCGTCTTTAGGTTGACCAGTGACTCAATGGCCATCGCCATCTGCTGGTACTTGCATGGCACCACACGCAGGAATTTGAGCAACGCTGTGAGGATCCGGACTTAACTTCCAGACCCTCCCTGTGTATCTCCTCATTAGTCCAGGATCAAGCTGATGAACACAGGCGAATTGATATCACTGCACACATCACGAAACATTTTAGAAACATAAATAATTGAGGTATAGCAGCGATATGACTAAATAAAGTAACTAGGACTTATATCCCTTACCATTTAGAAATACAGCGGAAAATAAAGCGTAGATGTCTCCATCTCAACCACAGGCAATCGACGGAGGCCACGTGACCTAAACCTCGGCATTGACGTAGAAGATACCTCATAGTCTTCATCGTCCTCATAGATATCTGAACATGTCCAACAAACCACATGCTTGATGAGTACTTCACGTACTCAGCAAGCCACCTGGCGGCAGATGGTCCTATCATACTACATGCAAGGCTCCAAAGGAAGGCTTTATGGTTTATTTGCGTAAAGCAATCTCTTAATTGAATTACTTATAATAGATTCGAAGGCAGCATTTTGATGTAAATCAGTTTTAATATCAGTGGTATTTTCAACAGGTGTGGTCCACGACCAACACACTTGAGCAAGGACTCCCGCCTTAGCTCGACCATAGGATTCATCAGCAAAGGGGTAGAGGGAAATAGCAAGGGGGAGAGGGATAGGTCCTTTTCATCAAGAATGAGTCATGTGCTGTGATGCGGACATCACCTTCATCAAGGATGATAAGAGCCCAAGTCCACCTTCAAACCCTATTGGACCGATGACGAGGGCCCAAGCCAAGGCTATACAACATGAGGTGACTCTATTCCTTGATACATCCCCACTTGATTTGAGTATGAATGGTATGCTACCTAATGTTTTGATTCTTTGCTTGCTAAGGTATGAAGGAGCAACCAAATGGAAGAATCAACTGACGAGCAACGGGACTGAGGAGGAAACGCCAAGCATCAAGTCCCCAAGCTCCAAGCTGAACCCCAGCCGGACTGCTGCTCCGGAACCCCCGGATGTGCACTAGAAGTGAAGACCCGGACTGTCCGGCTGAGGCCCGGACCCTCCGAGTCAGAGCCGGACCTCAGCCCGGACCCTCCGGGTGAGTATCCGAATCCTCTCTGGAAATGCCAGATCTCAACTCGGACGCTCTGGCTGAGTGTCCGGATCTTCTCTGGACAGGCCCAGACCTCCACCCGGACACTCTGGATGAGTGTCCGGATCTTCTCTGGACAGGCCCAGACCTCCACCCGGACACTCCGGATGAGTGTCTGGATCGCTTCTGGAGAACCCGGACACCAGCCCGGACCATCCGGCCACCCGGACCCTCCAGCCTCCATCCGGACCCTCCGGATTCTGCCTGCGAGCAGTAAAACGGGCTGCGGTCCATGTATCCAAGGGAGTTGGGGTTAGACTATAAATACCCATACCCAAACGCTAATTAGGGTTAGACTTGTTATTAAGACTAATAGTGAGCTTTGCTCCTAATTTAGAGTTTCATCCCTCTAGATTAAGGTTCCATCTTAGACCTTGTAATCTTCCTTGGATTGTAAGGACCGGCGCGTGCCCCCGGATGGTAATCGAGGCATTCATTGAGAGGAGGAGTTGATTTGAGTCCTAGTTCCAAAGGCTAACCCGTTGAGGTTTTGTTGTTGGTTTGGGATTTCATCTAGGCCCTTCTAGTTACCCTAGTCCAAATCGTGAAGATCGGGAGCCACCGTATCATGATGTCCATAACCGTGGACACGGCTAATCGATTAGTTTTAACTCTGCAGAGTTTGTACACTTTACCCACACGACACAATCTCGTCTTGTTGTCACTGGCCGTCGCCAGCATATATAGTACACACCCATCGGTGTACCGGCAGAGAGATCGTGATGAGGTCTTTTAGCTAGATCCCCTAAGGTGTGACATGCCCACTAGGTCTGGCCCGGAGTTGAGAGTACATCCCCGCACTCCGTTCCCCCCATCTGTGCCGAGGGTCCTCGTCGCTACGTCCACCCCTTCTGCGGTACGGTAACATCGGCACCAAAGGTTGACTAACCTACTTGACCAAGCCATTGCCCATATAGCATGTGGTTGCACTGTTGTCACAATTCTTCAACTTCAAGACTTCGGCCTTAAGCGGTACGGATGACCAATGGTTCCTTTCAACCGGCCTTCTGCGGGTAGGACAACCATATGCTCCTTCATCACATGATCTAGCTGTCGCCCGCACCATATTAGATGGTAAGTTTCACCCAGAGTAGAATAGGAAGAATAGAGAGAGAGGGAAAACATCGGGCATCCGGCCCTAGCTCAGCGAGCTCAACAAGTTTCAACAAGGATCATCGATCCGATATTCATTCCTCCGTAGAGGCAATTCAAAAAAAACCTAAGGATATATTTTCAGCATGGCTAAGCATTCTCTACTTTATTCAGAATAAAACCTACTAATCTACTCAGGGTATCAAGTAAACATGGCGACAAGCGGAAAGGTAAAGGTGTGTCAATTGACACGCTAGCTACTGGATTAAAACAACATGCATGTTTATAAACAATAAAATACAATGACTTTGAAAATATAGGATCAACATGATCAAGAAAAGGGGCATGCCTTCGTTGACGAGTTGGTCTTCTTCTGCAGGAACTTGACCTTACCCAACTTCGCTACTTCCTATTCGTCGCAACAACAATAAAGTGCAAGGCAAATAAATATAAATCCAAATTAAATATCAAATGGAAATACCAGAAGAATAGGGCTAGCAGGGTTGGATAGGTGTCAAAGGACAAAGGTGAAGGGATAGGATTGTTGAAAGACAACTAGGAAGGTGTGAGATTATATATCTCAACCAGATAGAGTACATGTACTCGAAAGATGGTCTTCCGGATCAAATCATTCTGGAAAAAGGATAGATTTATGGAGGATAGAATTTGCATGTAAAAGGACTAAAGTTAATCCACATACGAGATAGGGATAGATATGTGACTGGGAACAATATATGGTCGATGACAACAATAGCACAACCATATGATTAAACATGAAAACCCGACATACTAGTAAAAACAAATATGACCCATCATACTAGTAAACAAGCAAGGTCCTGACATGCTAGTCGGCAAGAAATGATAACAGGCGATATGACAATTTATATGGACTATAATGCAATACATAATTAGACATCATGTAACAAATTAGATAGACGGCATGAAATAGAGACTAGTCATGGCGTAACATAAGATAACATATGATCATGCAGTTATAATCTAATAACAATCATTGATAATGCAAACGGTGATTAAACTATATGGTCAAATAACAACTAGCATCGATATGAGATGCACCAAACATACATGCAATCTATGACATAACATTAACTCTACTAATGCTATTGTGTGTATACAATGCAGCAATCAACCTATACATACTACACATAACAATAACAATATTTTAGTAAAGAATGATTATTAGCAACATATATGAATATATTATAATCGATACCTAAAGGTTAACCATGTATATGTGACTATACACCACCTTATGGAAGTGTAACATAAGATATCAAGCTATGCATACTAGTACATACATATTATATGTCCATCAACTAACATATGATATGATTAATTAATAATAACTTGATTGTCAACAATATTAAGTCTAATTATATATATATATATATCTCTATATGCAACTACATGATTATGCAACATAAATTCATATTGAACATGTGCAACTTAATCGTGTTTAAACAAATAATTAAATTATACACATGAGTAAAGTAATGTGTCAACCATTGCATGATGGATTATTATCTAAAACATGGATTAGCCTATGTATATATGCATAAATATATACGCATAGCTACATATGTAAATCACATGAAATGCATCGAACAAATATGAGACATGTGTGTGATCTTAACTATATTATACACAGAGGTTAATAACGTGACAAACTATTATGTAACAATCCTTAAATAAACATGAATTGAACTATAGGTGCGTCTAAGATGTGCACGAACATATGCACATTCCACCATACAATATACATCATGCAACAATCAATATTAAAGATAGACGTAGGCTAAGCATGTACAATCCTAACTATGTTCAACTAATAACTAAAATACAAATAGAGTTTACTTAATGTGCTAACCAAGTCATATCAAACTATTATTTAAACACGGGCAATATATACATGTAACATATATACATGACCATATATACAAACTATATGAAGCGTAATATGTGAATATAAACTATGCGTGTAATCTTAATCATACTATAAACAAAGGTTAACATTATGGCTAAATATTTTACAACACTATTAGTTAAAACAGGAAACATCTATATATATAATAACTTTATATTTTGCATAACATCATGTCATACTTCCATTTAAATCTACACATATATATCTTATCATATTATCTACACATGGTGACATGGGAATCATAACATGTTTATTAAACAATCATCATCACGTGTGATTAAAGACACTAACATGCTAGTAAGCAACCTTATGCCATATACAATAATCTATTACTATCTATTATATTTGAGTAGGTGGTAATGGTCACATTATACAAAGATCAACTACCATATGATATGTCATATTAATATTCACGATTATGCTTCTACTGTTATAGGTTATATGCAATATTAGGTTCGGTTATATATTGTATAACACAATATATGCGAACATACATAAGATCATGCAATATGAATCTTATTAAATATGAACAAATTTATCCGCAATATAAACAAGATTGAACTAACATGTTGAACTACCTCATGTCTACTAACTATTAAAACCGAATTATACTGTATATGCGTATGTTATATTCAACTATACAAACATGCAACATGTAGCTATATGGATGAATAAACCTAGTATTGAACTAAACATGATTGATCACATGATGAATTCTAAGCATGAACATTACATAAATAGAAGCAATGACTATATAAGAACTAAGCATGTAAATATATGAAACTATAGTCTAACATAACATTCAATTTAATTTGGTGATCAAGCAATAATGAAGAACATTATAGATGAACATAGGGTGATGCGAGTGATTTAAAACAAGGATTAATGGTGTAAAATAATGTCATGATGCACCACAAGATGATAGGAGATTAACTATATGGGTGGGGGTGACGTTCGCAACACGAAACGGTTGGAACTGGACATAGATCGGTTCTGTACAAACCGGAGGATTTTGGATGCTGCACGATGCTCGCTCACCTAAATAGCAATCCGCCAATTGGGTTAGAAACTAGACACACAGAGGTACAATCTTACCAAAGGGTTTTGGAGAATTCTTAACGAGTTAACGGGAAAAGATCAGACAAGTTAGATGTTCTGCAGATTGAATCTGGACATCCGTGGACAGCACGTCGGACACAGATCAATTCCCGCCAAACGGCTACATGGATCAAGGTGAAAATTTACAGAGGTGCTCATAGATACCTAAGGCACAACTTCACCAAAGGGATTCTTCAAAAACTCACCGGATCAATGGGGAAAGTGTTGATAATGCCGCTGTACCGTTTGTGTAGTCAAATCTACACACGAACAACAGCACGAACAAACTTGATTTCCCAGAGATTGGACCATTGGATTGTCTTCAAATTTTGCGGAGATGATCTTGACAACATTATCTTGAAAAGGAGGTCCGAGCTAACGAGGGCATCATTCCAATCTAGATGCATGCCCAGAAAATCTGGATCTTCACCAAATTTTGCAGAGAGGTAGAGGGAAAGGTTAAGAACAATCTTACCGAAGGGATTTGCCAAAAGATGTTCGAGGCAACGGGAATTGGGAAAATGCTGAGGCAATATTTGCTGTTTAGAAACTGCACGGAGGCAAAGAGGGGGTGGCGGCTGTTTGGGGGGTTTGGGGGCTAGGGTTTCGTGGGAAAAGAGTGTGGGGGAGTGGGGAAAAGGTGGGAGGGATGTGGGGTATTTATAGAAAGGTTAGGGGAAAGTGATTTAGGTCAAACCCTATTGGAAAAGAGGTGGCGATGCATGCTGCGCTATGCAGCACTCGCCAGGGTGGCTGCTCAAGGGAGGAATGAGACGGCGGGATGCCGAGTGGGGATGAGCCGGGATGGCGGCCATAAAGGAAAGGAGGAAAGAAAAGGAGGAAACCAAAATAAAAACAAAGAACAGTAGAGCGAGATTGAATATCAAACGAACTCTGAAAATTCTGAGAAAAACTCTGGAGACATATTCCAAGTTTGAAAACAACTCAAACTGAAGTTGCATTAAATCAAATTAACTCCAGTCCAATTTGTGAAATTCCAATTAGCTTTAATTAATTAGAGAATAAATAACGAAATTTTCTGGCTCTGATTTTTAAATAAAAGATTTTGAAAAGCTCTGAAAATCAGGATGTTACAACTCTACCACCCTTAAAAGGAATCTCGTCCCCGAGATTCGGGCTGACTATAGAATGGGTTTTCGGAAAACCTATCTCTTGATCTTCGGTTGGCATGAACTCTTTCAAAATTTGATCATATTCAAGGAAGCTTTCTTCTATCTTAAATCTTCTACTTGGTGATGGCGTGTAACGTTGATGTAGGTGATACCACATCAGTGATACCACTCTCGTCTTATCGCATAGCTCTTTGTGCTTCTTCAACAATCTTCAGATCCTTCTTTTTCCGAGTATCTATAATATCCTTCGGTTACAGCATATTGTGTGCACCCCAAGGTCATGTTTAGGGCTCCTTATAAACGATGATCCAAGGCTGGTAACAGGCATGCTCTATGATCTCTTGTAGACTGTTGGCTGGATCTGATTATATACCAGTCTCTGACATTTCTTCGATGAATTGACAGTATACCACTAGAAATAGATTATCCATCAAGGTGCAATAGAACACTCATCTAATTGGGATTTGAACCAAAGCAAATCAAGGTGCCTTGCCTTGTAACTTAATTATTAGCAAACCATCCATAGGCTCTTTTCCTCATAATCGAGATCAAATCTAGCACAACCACTGGTACCTCTGATTATCAATCTTCAAATCTGATTTCTCTTGATCTTTATCCACTACTACCACCCTTAAACAAAATTCTTTATAGGGTTCGAGAAAATCCAAACATTACAACATCATCAAGGTTATTCTTAATCCAAATATTTTCTTCCAATAACCGACTTATAAACCACCAACATCTCGTATTGGACAGACTCAGATCTTCTGGTACACAACTCCAAATAATCCACAAGGTCATAAAAGGCACTCCACATAATCACTTTTTTTAAAATCCAATAAAAGAGTTCACCTCCAAAACTTCAGATATGCTCGAGCTCAAATCTATAATCATTTCATCTCCAATATTACCATCCATCAACTTGGTCCGCGTGAGTGTCGGGTATTGAGCAGCACTGCTGCTTTCCCTCACTACTCGCTCGCGCACCACCAGCTCACGCCTGCCCTGGCGCTTTAGACTGCGGCCGCGCCATCGAACTGGTGGCGGTGACAATCTGCGCTGGCCTGTGCCCGGTGCCGGAGTGCGCGAAACACCCGAGCCTCCTTGTCCTACCATGGATCCGGAACGGGGCTCTGATACCACTTGTAGTTGCAGCGGCGATCAAAGACGATGAACACAACACGAAGTGGAGAAGAGGAACACACAGGAGATAAGGTTTTGTGCAGCGTACTGACTTGCTACTTTTCTGGTTTTTCACCTCTTATTTATGCGATGTGCAAAGCTACAAAGATAGTGGCACTAGTCACCCGATACTTCAGCCTCGATCCGCTATTGCCGTGCCATCCCACGACTAGCACGTCGAGGCCTCCCTACACTAACAGGAAGCAAAAGAATCAGCCTGGGCATTACATGTCACAGCCGGCAACGTTCACGGCGAACGTGCGTTTATTTGCTGGAAAACGAACACTAGCTAACTAACTAACCGAGGGAACGAGATTAACTAACAGATTTTACCAGTACCAATTTTCAAGCAAAGAATATAGATTATGCAATAATAAAGTACCAACTTAAATTTATAAAAATAAAATGAAAGGCTAATAATGTTACCTCTTGTCCAACCATATTTTAGGCGTACATTACGGCTTGAGTCGAAACAATACTAAAAATTCAGCAACGTGATACACATGAATTCAACACAATTTGGCTACTCCCTCGTCCCCTATCCATCATGCATCATAACAAGTGTCCCGCTAAGTGTCATGTCTAGCCAATTCATGACACACAATCAAACAATCTATTCAAGACATAGCATGCATATAAATAATCCCAACAGAATAAATGGTTACGCAGAAGATGGATGATAAATACAACAAGATTGATGGCACTAAAGATGGATAATCATCATAATAATCATGAGAACACTACATAGCTACTACTATATACCCCTAAGTCTTGATGGACTACTTACAAGTCATGCAATTCATCAAAAGTAAATGAAAGATTGATTTCATATTTATTATACCCACGAAATAACCCAATAAAAGAGGTTCTGATGAAGAAGATGAAATACAAGCAGCTAATCTATGAGTGGAGATGAAGGTGGTGATGGTGGAAATGCGAATTGGCGGTATAGACAGCATCTTTGATCTGTCCTGAAAGCTTGGCAGTGCCCCAACTCATCTATGTTCTTCCTCTTTGTTTCGCTCTCGCACAAAACCAATCGAGAGAGTTATATGTACCAACATGCAAAGAGACGGTGGCTGCCGAGGTCTGGTGGGCCTAAGCGGCCAAGGGGGGCGGCCAGCTTGGCCGCCTGCCACATCAGCTCTGTTGATCACCTCCTTTCGCATGAACTTCCCCTACTCCGAGAGGTTCTCAAATACGTCGGATTTTGTGATTTTTCCACATTTCATGCGTAAATAGTATAAAGGGAGAAAATAGACATTCTGGCGGGATAATCAATATTTTTGGAAAATCATTAGAATATATAATAAAAATATAATGAAAAGACATCATAAAACTCAGAATAACATTATAATTTTTTTACGTATCACAACCCTGCACAACACTCGACGGACATGTCGCAAACCTATCCCGAAGCCTGCCGATCTATTTAAAGAGGAGAAGACATCAAAAGGTTTGAGAGGTCAACACAAGATCTTTTGGATCCACCCGCAACCACTCATCTTGAGTACTTTCCTATTCCAATCTATGTGCATTCAATCTACTATTTCGTTGATGACTTTTACAAATATGCCTGAATAATCACCTTAGGCTATGGGTGAATCCTAGCTTTGCAGCCCTTAGATTGTTCATGACTAGATCCATGCTATGATTCATTGCTATAACTATATGCATATTGTTTGTTTGTCTTGCCTTGGCTTAGGACTCGACATGTACCCAATGCTCCAAATGACCAACGAAGGTAAAAAGTGGACAATGGGGAGCCTCCCGACGAAGCTCAAAAGATAGTGATAGAAGAGTGAAGGGAGTGCCCAACAAGTGTCTAGGGAATCACAACATAGTCACATCACACTCATGTGTTGGTCCAGTATATTTTTACAGTCTAGGCAACCTCGTTGATCTTGGCATTGAGTTGACAATATATTCCAGGACACGATGGGGCACATATCATGTCTGTGCTGCTCACTTTATCACATATATCTTTTTATCCGTGAAGTATAACAATTTTATTGTGGTATTATATGATTCAACATGAAATATTTGTACTTGTAGGTGAACTTACCCAAGACCTACCTCCATCATACGAACACACCATAGCTTTCAAGCTTTAGTTTCAATATTTTTTTAGTTTTCTTTTTGCACACAACTCTTTAGTTTCAAGTGACCATTAAGCTATGATTGACACCCCTTGTTAAATCTGGCACTTGGGAAAAGACAAAAGCGATCAAAAGTTACTTGAAGGTCTCCACGAATTCCACTACCTCTTCTAGTTTTGAAACCCT
Organism: Stipa capillata; assembly: GCA_019208055.1. NCBI lineage: Eukaryota > Viridiplantae > Streptophyta > Magnoliopsida > Poales > Poaceae > Stipa > Stipa capillata. The sequence continues at coordinate 105,190 of JAGXJF010004872.1, forward strand.
AGGAATACTTAAGAGAAGAAGTACTACAGTCAATCTAGTGTACTTACTAGACCAGTATCATTAAGCTTCTTGGAGTACGCAAGTGAGGGGCTTTCATCTGGATGTGTTCTTCTGATGCATATATATCTATCAAGAAACCGATATCATTAAGCCTCTTGGAGTGCACAACTGAGGGGGTCTCATCTGGAAGTCTTCTCCCGACGCGTAAGTTGTAACAACCCTAATTTTAATCCTTTGCTAATGGTGCATCATAGCATATGCATGTTCAAAAATTTTAAATTTGAATTTGAATCCTAAAGAAGGGCTTGAAATCTATTCGAATTTGTAAAACAAATTTGAGGACAGAAAATTTTAGTTGAAATTGTTGAAGTGGAGAAAGTTTCAAAAGGGAGAAGAAAATAGAAAATAAAAACCAAAACCTAATTCTAAACTCACCCCCCCCCAGACGGGCCAACTTCCCCGGCCCATCTTCTCTCCCGCCTGGGCCCTCCTTTCCTCCCGGCTCATTTTCCCCCGCGCCAGCCCGCTTGGCCCACCCCCACCCCCGTCCTCATCCCACCCCGTCGCCACCTTCTCCCTCTCTTTCCCGCCGCCACCTCCTACTCGGGCTGCCACCGAGCTATTGTCACGGCGAGCTTCTGAGGAGCCTCGGCCACCTCATGCTTCGGCCGCCGCCTTCCCTCCCCTTTTAATTCCCCCCGGCCGAGCGCTCCCTCCCCCCCCTCATTTCTCTCTTCCCGTCCTCGGCCACCTCTCACTCTCGTCGCCGCCCCGTCGCCTTTCCCCGCCGCCCGAGCCTCCTCCGTCACCTCGCCATCACCCGGACCGCCTCGCCCCGGCCGCCGCTCCTCGTCGCAGCTCGTCCCCAAGCCGGAGCCCGCCTCCACCGCCGTCGCCTTGATCCAGCCTCGCCGCTGCTTTCCCCCGCGCCGCCACGCCTCCCCCATCGCCGGTAAGCCACGCCACCGCCTTCCTTTATTCCCCATCGCCGTCACCCTTCCTTTCCCAAGCCTCGCCACCGGCAGCAGCGTCGCCCACGGCCGGACCGAGCCAGTGGCCGGGTTCCGACCGAGCCACAGGCCGAAGTAATAAGGCCATTAATGGCCCTGTTAATGGTGTCGTTAGGACACCCTTAGTGTTAATCCCTAGCCATTAATTGCTAATGCACTTAATACTAGTAATCACTGTTTCGACCAATTAATCACCTCATTAAATGCTAATTATTGTTAATTAAGGTTAACCTGACACATTAATGAATATAATCAAGGACTAACAGTGCAATTAATGAAGTGTTTAATTACTATCTCTATGATCAGTGGACCCAACATGGCAGAAATTAAAATAAAAGAAAAAGAAATATATAAATATATGACAAGTGGGCCCCACTTGTCATTGACCCAAGTCAACTTTGGCCAAAGTTGACCATGGGGCCCACCTGTTAGCCTCTGGGGTTGAGATAAAGTGAGTAATAAAAGTATTTCTATTTAATATTTATTTTTATTTACTGAGAAAATACAAAAGGATTTAAAATTTGATTAAATCTTAGAAAATTCATAGAAAATTCATTTTTAATCAGAAAAATACAAATAATATATCAAAATGTTCAGAAAAATGAGATCTATTCAAATATATCATTTTCATACATTTTTGCATGCTAAGAAAAATAAAAATGACTAAAAACTCAAATTAGGGTTCCCAATTAGCCGGAGAATTTCGGATCGCGGTATTTCGAGCGTCCGTACTCCGATTAAATTGATTCCACTTGCATTAGTCTTTATTTTGCATCCTCTATGCCATGGCATACATTTCATCCCATGCCGATGTTCAGCATTTTGATATTTACGATTATGCCATTTTTTCCGGTGTTTTCGTTCTCCTCCGATAGAGCTGGAAAATCCTGAAGAGGATAATCCCGATCACGAGCAAAGTCTAGTTGCTGAGCAACAAGGCATGTAGCCCCTTTGAACATATTGCAGATACCTACTATTTGCAAAGTATTAGTTGTTTTCAAAGTCGTTATCGCATGCGTTCAAATTCTACTTTCCGCTAAGCAGAAACTCTATTCCTGTGCATAAAACTTACTTTGTCACTCAATCAACTCCACTATCACCCCAACCTATCTAGAGTAGTGTAGTGTGCAACTTTATACTGCTTACTATGTTAAATATGCTTAGACATGCTTAGACATGTAAAAGTCGTAATTCCTTAGGTGGCAGATGAATCAACACCATTGGATGGGTTACGTGATAGGTGGGTGTTCACCGGGAAGTTTCTAATGAACTTGATTAATAATGATCAGGCTTAGACGAGAGGCCATGGCTGGGAGCATGGTGGGTTGTCTCATTTTTCCCACAAGGACCGGTTCCCGGTGTCCTTTTGAACCAAGATTTGCGTACTTCTACACGGGTGGATTATGGGGCCACCCACGACTAAATAATTTACCTAGACTTAGGCCCTGTTTGTTTGGGCTTTTTCTGGCTTCTACACTTTGGCTTCGAAGCCAGAAAAGCACCTAAATAGGTGCTTTTGGCTTTTGGCTTCGAAAAGCCTGAAACAACTTTTAAAATTGTTTTAGGCTTTTTGAAGCCAAAAGCCAAAAACAGGTAAATAGGTGCTTTTCTGGCTTCGAAGCCAAAGTCCAGAAGCCAGAAAAAGCCCAAACAAACAGGGCCTATGTGTATGAGCTGCTTAGTTTGCCATTTATGTTCACTGGGTGAGTGAAAAATGATGTAGTGTGGTGCCTCAATATAGGTGTAAGGGTTACACACGGTTCGAGTTCGGGGATGTATCACCTGTTACAACTTATGAGACCATGTCATAGTTGCAGCGAGATTGATGTACATGGAATGGCTCGTAAGGGTGGCTCATACCTAGATCGAAAGCATTGTAAAGGTCGTGTTCGATCACCGTCCGCCAGCACACCTCGTGAAGTGTGTCATCCCGGTGGCATTAGGAGTCGATCGATATGTGTAGGTAAAGATGTACACCCCTGCAGGGTTAGAACTGTTTGAACAGCCGTGTCCGCGATTATGGATAACTTGGTAAGAATCCGCATCGAATTAGACAACTACAACAATACTCTAAAACTTGCCAACTCTAAGGCTGCGGTGTTAGTGGCTGCTTCCTCCCAAGGTGGTCGAGGAAGGGTCAGGGTATCTAAGGTGTGGTGATCTGCAGTAAGGAATGATCGTGAAGTGTTCGACTCGTCTCCTTTGAAAAATATTCCAGTAGTCGATTTTCATCTACTTACTAATATTGCTAAAAGAAAATTAGCTTATGGCAAAATAGCCCACAATTACCCTGTTATTGATACCTGTTGCATTTATTATTAATTTCCCCTTGTAAGTCTTGCTGAGTACAATTTTTGTACTCACTCTGCAATCGTTGACATTTTTCTTACAGAGGAAACCATTCCCTCCGATGGTGGTTTCTACGTAGAGCTCGACGCCAATGATGACTAGCCGCTGGAAATCCTAGGCAGCGGTCTTGCCCAGGGTTTGGCAGCTCGTTTTGTTCTGCTGCCACTTTTGGCCTAACCTTTTTGGCTTCGTAGCCATCTTTACTCTTCCGCTGTGTAAGCAACTCTTGTATGTATATTATGTTGTTAAGTTCCAAGAACTTATAATATCGCATCTTCAGTCGTAGAGTTGCTGTTGTGATACCGGTTTGTTCTCACCTGCCTCATGTGCCCTGCGTGTATGTTATTGAAGCACATGATGCGGGTAGGTTTTCAGAGTCTATATCATAGAGTTGTTAGGTTTAATCACCCCTGTGAAGTGACTCTTCTACTGAGAGCTTGGGAGCTATATCATCCTACTCCAGCCGAGCATTAACTTGCCATCTCCTCCTCGTCCATACATTTCCTTACTTTGGGCACGTACCCAGAATTACCCAGCCTGTGATGGTGGATTTTCTTGGATGCGAGTGCACTCGCCGCTGCACTCTTCGTCTTGAATTCTTCTGTTTCCCTCGACTCTTTGAATTGAGCCCACATCTGTCTATCCATCCATTTGTGGACGGCGAAAGGGTCCTCGTCCTTTTCGATGAAGTCCCGTCAAAGAGTAAATATGAACTCTTTCCAAGCTTTATTAGCCACTTTGAGGGCGGCTTTATTGGCTCGGGCCTGTAGCTCTTCTGGGATGACGAAGTGAGTGTTGATATCTTCGAACAGCGTTGCACAAAGATCTCTGCCTACCTTCTTCCAAGATTCCAGTGTCAAAGGCACCCGTGCACGTGCGATGATGCCACATGTAGTTCTCCATTTCGCCGCGTTTTGTTCCGGTGCGATCGGTGCCCCTGACGGACCTAACTCCGTTGTGGGAAATCGGCCCTTCGGCCTTTGACTAGGTCCTCCAGGAGCTTGTCTCTGTTTTGTTGTGTTCTCCGATGTGTCTGAATGGTCACCGGAAGCGGATTGGGAAGCCACTTGATCAGGACTCGACATCTTCTAAAAGATCCTTTAAACTAACAAGTATTAGAAGGGGTGGCCGAGGGGAGGGAGAGAGGGTGGCCACATTAGTACTCAAGCTATTCTTTTAGCATGTTTAAAAAATCAATTGCTTTATCAATGTTATTAATACTTTCTTAGATGATGGAAGAGAAAAAATCCTCCTAATCACACTAGTACTCATATTATGATATTAGTTTGTGTATAGCTGACTATATATAAGAAATCTAGTGTGGTAGAATCTTCGTAAGCTCATGTCATCATCAGAATAGCTAAACATTAATATAGCTATAGTAAGTTGTGATCCAAAAAAGGCTACACTGTAGGAAGCAACTCATTTAATGGAGTTCTTAGAGGGCATTTAACCCAACGCAACCAAATTTGTCAGAATAATAGCACAATTCATGGTAGAGTGGGAACAAAAGGAAGTCCTGATTCTTGAATCATAATTTGTTGCCATGCATGCATGATTTAATACAATGGATTTATTTATAGCCATGATAGTTCAACAGGGGTGAACAATAGTAGATTAGCAATGCTAAATGCATCATGTTGACACAATCCAATCCTCAAATAATTAACACTTGTACTTCATGTGAGCAAAATGAGTGATCACTAATATCCTCAATACAAGTTTAATAATGAGCACATTGATAAAGTGTACTCATAGACTAAAGCCTAGGTTTGGCACACTAAGCAAGAGAACATGGAGATAAACTAGTGCATTCTAGTTTGACGCTAATAGAGCTGCAAAAATAACCGTACCAAACAACAGTGTAGGGCTAGGAAGTGGTGGTGGCAGCGTCGGCTGCTTGGAGGCTTGGCGGGCGGCGTGGGGCTCAGAGGCAGTGGCGGCGGCGTGGGGCTTGGAGGCGCGGCTGGCGGCGTGGGGCTCGATGGGGCTGGCAGCTTGTAGGCGTGGCCTGCGGCGTCAGGCCTGGTTCCTTGGGGGTGGCGGCCACTACTACAGAATGGCTCATCCTGGACGGCACATCGCAGACGGTTACTATAGCCCGTCTAGGATAGCAGACATTCCAGACGGGCTGACAAATGACCCCGTCTGCGATGACTTTTGTCCGGACCCCAGTGTCTTGGATGATATGTCATCCCAGACGGGTCGTAGCCGACCCGTCTGGAAAGACTCATCGCAGATGGTTCGAGGTATCACCCGTCTGCGATGTAAGCAGTTATCACAGACGGCTTGAAACTGAACCGTCTGCAATGACACATCAGAGATGGTCATCAAAGGAACTGCCTGTGATGTAGCAATACATCGCAGACGGTCTTTTGTTCACCTGTCTGTGATAGGTCATTACAGGTGGTTCAAGTAACTAAACCATCTAGAATGACTTCACCTATATAACAGAACCAGTGCTCCGAGATCTGTTAGGGTTTCCTAGGTCTGTTGGGCTGGCGGCGGCTGAGGTGATTTTGAGGTGATTTTGGGGGAGGAGAAGAAGATTGGAAGGAGATAATTGATTTGGTGTGGCAATAGGTTAGTATAATTGGTTATTTAGTTTATTTAATTGCTCTCTAACCCTAGATCTAGTGCAATTATGTTCTATTAGAAGATAATTTTGGTTAATAAATGTATAGGCAAGGATGGATGGTTTATTAATTGTGGTTTAGATGTAATATATACGCATGCTTGGATGGCTCTAGCTTGGATGGTTTTGCGCACAACTGGACAAGTGAGAGAGAGCGATGAGTTTAATTTTTATTTTGAATCACAAAGATAATTAATTAGTCAACATATGTTTATATGTATGTCATAGTCCCGATGGATCGAAGATGGATGTATGATGCAAACCGTGTGAGCCTTGAGTATATCAGTGGCGTGAACGAATTTTTAAGAACGGCTGAGGATGATATGTCGAGTAGGAAGTCTAGTCATATGTGTTGTCCGTGCTATGACTGCAAGAATGAGACGATGTTGAAGAACACGGCTCAGTTACAAGATCATTTGATCTGTAGGGGATTCGTAGCTGGTTATACAAATTGGATCCATCATGGCAAACACATGGAGGGGAGCGATGAAGGAATGAGTGGTGAAGAGTTGAATCTGGAGGCTGATGTTGATTCTGAGTCTGATGGAGAGGATGCCGAGATGTGTACCAATGACAATGATCTCGGGCAAATGCTACGCGATGCTGAAGGTAATGACCTTGGTGGCAGGCAATATGACAAATTTCTGGGCCTAATGGAGGACTCGGAGAGACAATTGTACCATGGTTGCAAGGTGAAATATACCCGGCTGTTAGCTGTTCTGGAACTACTCAAATTCAAGGCAAGCGGAGGTTGGTCTGACAAAAGCTTTACTGCACTTTTACAACTCTTGGCAGACATGCTTCCCGATGGGAACGAGTTGCCAAAAAGCACATACAAAGCTAAGAAGATTCTCTGTCCGCTAGGAATGGATGTACAAAGAATACATGCTTGCAAAAATGAGTGCATCCTCCATGGTACCGAAGAGGTCGTTGAGTTCTGTTTGGACTACATGCCGCATGTCAACCCGATAGGTTTACCTGAATCATGACACGCGGGCTGGCTCCATGGTACCGGGGTCCACTACTACAGAATGGCCCATCCGAGACGGGCTGAAACAAGCTTCCCAGACGGTTGGCCGCTCCATCTGAAATTGGTGGTCTGTGATGACACAGGTCATCACAGACGGGTGGGCTACCCGTCTGTGATAACCTTTCATCCCAGACAGGTCGACCCAAACACCCGTCTGCGATAATCATTCATCCCAGATGGGTCAGCTAAATCACCCGTCTGTGATAATCATTCATCCCAGACGGTTAATATCTCTTACCCATCTCAGATGACCGCTATCACAGACGGGTTCAGCTGTTGACCCGTCTAGGATGGGTGTGTACAGAGGGCATAACACTGCCTATTTTGTGGCTAGCCTCAGGAATTGCTAGCCATGCCCTCTGAAACAGCAGATATATATTGCACAAAATATTTACATATTTAACACAGATACAGATAGATACATTCACAAGCAGTGATACACAGAAACAATCACATACTAGATATATTCACAATTACTAGCTAGAAATGAGTCACACCGTTCAGAATTGAGAGCTCGATCGCTGCCAAGTACTTCAATGTTTAAAAGGAAAGTTCCAAGAGAGTGCTAAGTACATAGATGGAAGACAATGCTAATCTGCTAAGCCGCCACCATAGAACTCGCCATCGGGATTGATGATTTGTGTATTGATGAAGAAGGCAAAAATCCCTCGAATGTGCTTGAGTTGAGCTTCATCAATTGTGGTATTTTCAATCTTCCACGCCTCATCTACTTTTCGCTTAGCGCAACCTGCGATAAGCTCCGTGTGGTAGCAAATGTAGAATCCACATAGGTTTGTCCCCTTGGGTTGTTGTTTGCACTAAAACAAGAAACAAATATGCGTTAGCTAAGAAGAATCTATTATGAAGCATGTCAATATGCTATATTAACATAGTAATGGATATATATGTACTGAAAAGTCAAATTTATGTCACAACTTGGACCCTTTGCCACTTGTCCCTCCACGAGCTTTGTAATCGATGAACGCCTGGTCAAGTACGTCACGAATCGGCCCGAAGTCGCGTGAAGGATCTCGCAAGGAATCAGCGTATATAACTCTATTCCATTTTGGTACAAGTACGACCAAAACCCAATGGTAGCTACATATATATAGACGTACTACCAAATCAGCTTTGTGATATATGCATAATGGTGAAATTATAAGTATTGGATGCGATGCAACACTTACTCTGGGTTGAAGGGAAATACGATGTACTCTTTATCCTTTTGGGACAATATTGCATGCTTAACATACTCCAGAACTTGCTCTTTGTTGTCTCTAATATTTCTCCAAGTCACCCTTGCCGGGTCAATGAACCCGATAGGTTCCTTGTTAAGTCTGGCTTCAGTGTGCATGTATCTATGCAAAATGGGAAATCATGTCACGGCTTAATTAAGTTGCATAGGTATGGAGAAAACTGATTGACTGAAAAGTTGTAGACTTACAATGTCCAGCATCTCAACAGGTTCTGCTCCAGGGCGTCGAGGTTGAAGAGTTCGAATAGGTCTTCAAAGTGCACGTAGAACAACCTGCCCATGTCCTGGTGGAAAAGGTGTTCCTCCTTGAAAGCGACTTTGAGGCATCATGGCATGGTTTGGCCAGGCTATAGGTTGTTTGTCACCGTCATATACCAATCATGCAACCTCTGACATGACATTGAGTTCGACATGTCCTCTGGCGTGACGAAGACTTGTCCATTCACAAATCGACGAGCCAGAGGCGCGAAAGGGAGATCATCCACTCTGTCTGGATCAAACCCAAGCTCTTCCACTATCGCTAGTGCCTTCGATTTTTGGCTGCCCTTGGAAGTCTTGGGGGCACTACTACGACTCCTGCCCTTGCCTCTATTGCTAGTCCCCTTAGCATAAGTGTGCTTCACCGGTGAAGGAACTACTCTCATCTGTAGCACCTCCTTAGTCCCTATGGAGGTAGCGGGTGCTGGCTCTGTCGGCTTGACCAGAGATGAAGCTGGGTTATCAGCCCGTTGCCCTGCCGCTACTAGCTCCATCGGGGTAGGGTTAACTTCGGGTATCCTAGTTGACTCAGCGTGTGATGCGCTCTGAGAGGCAGGCCGGACGAGTAATTTGATGTCCCTCTTTGGCCACTGGATAAAGGTGCCAACCGTCTGATGCAGCACAGTGATCTCGTCATTTGGTGGCATGGCAAGCGGGAGCTCCTTGAAACCTTCAACCACGTCCTCCACATGCACCTTCTGAAAGTTTGGTGCTATGTGGTGACTATGCAGTAGAGTCCCCGCCTCCTTGGGATATGCAATCCCAAATGCAGCATCCAGGGAGACATCTCCGGCTACCCTTGCCAACAACGTGCAAGGAGTCGTCTCCTACAAAATTATTCAGTACGTACCTTCTTGATTAAGTCCAAAGTTATGTACTTGCTATTGTAAAAACCCTATAAATGGCCCTTACCGAGATGGTGTCGCAGGGATATGTTTCACCCGGTTCTTCAGCGGATGCACAGCTACTCCGAATATTTCCGTGGCTCGCCAAATCTATGTTAGCAAGTGCAAGTTGAGCTTTGAACTCCTCCTTAAATGCCTCAACCTGTCTCCTGACTTCCTCCTGAATACGCCTCTCCAAATCTTCTTCACCTCTCGTAGTCGTTGTTGACTAACTACGACTCCTCTTAGCGGCCTTCCTCCTCTCATACTGCTCCTCGGTCTCAGGGAATCCCTCTCTCCAGGGAACTGCAACCCCAGCACCTTTTGTGCGACCTGGGTGCTCCGGGTTTCCCAACGCTACGGTAAGGATGTCTTTGGTCCTAGGTGATTGTGCTTCTTCATCACCATCTAGTGACCCTTGCGAAGCTATCTGCACCTGCAACGATCACGCGTGCAAGTTACATTACAAATGATACTCGTATGGTTCCGAAGAATTGTGTGCATATATAGTCATGTATATTACCATGCGATCGACCACTTCTTGGTCAGCGGGGTTCGGAAATATAGCTGAACACTCTGCGGATCTGACTTGGCACGTGCTCTGCACCAGTATGCGGCGCGGCCAACAACCACGCTGGGAAATGGAGGGGGTAAATTTTTCTCCATTGCCAATCGATCCTACATCTCCCATTTCGCCAATGCACCTCATATCCTGTGTTTCCAAGCCTATGCGGGTGCTTGTTTCTTGCTTGAAGGGCATTCTACCATTCACTCTTCGCCACTTCTTCTGGCGTGGACTTCATCTCAACATATCTATTGTATACTTGCTCGTCCAAGAAGCCATACTTCTCAAACGGGCTCTCACCCGTCCGTACGAACTTTGTTGTCAGGATGCTCTTGAACGACCTCCACGCCTTGCCCATGGTCTTCATTGCAGACGCTCTGACACGTTCTTTGTGTTCGGGCGAGATCTCAAACCACCTTTTTACTTCAGCCATTAACTCCTCCTCCTTCGTGGTGGTAATATCCTTCCAGTTCGCAATGGTTATGTTCACCCTCTCCCGCCCAAGTATCCCGCAGAATGTGCGGAATTTGTTCGCTACGTCATCCGGTTTCGTCGGCACACCAGACTTCGTAGATACTTGCGTGACGACCATACGTCTACTAGGGGGCTTCCACATTGTTCGGGGCTTCTGACTTCTTTTTTGCGTACCCGGTTCATCGTTGCCCGAAGTATGGTTCGGGCAACGATGAGTGCCCCGACGAGGAGTTAGAAGAAGAATTGGCGTCTGACATATCTATGTAAACTAACAAAGCAAGGCAGCATATGTTCTTTAGTATAGTAATTTGATACACATATAGCCATATGTGTGGAAGGGGATTTAGGGCCATTTGAGAACTACGGCTGAAATACCCTGGCTGAAGTAGTGTATATTAAAACTCAATACCAAGCATAGTTATCTACCTAAGATCAACTCTCAAGCTTTTCTCAAATAAAAGCATGTCAGAAATAGACTAAAGACTAAGTGTGATAATGACATTAGCTAACCAAGTATACACTGCCGTACCTGTTCTTATCATAATACTTTTCCCTAACCTTTTTACTCAAACAAGTAAATTATCACAGAATTAAGTCTAGCATCAAGCAATAATCTGTTCTTGTCAATTTTTAATAACAAATATTTTAGATGTTAACGTCGGCATCAACTAGCTAATGACCAAATACAGCAGCTGTTCTTAGTAATGCTTATGGAGCACATATATGCACACATATGACCACATAGAAATAACACTCCAGATGCAAAAGCTTCCGAACAAATTAACTAAGGTCAAGTGAAAGAATCTGTTCTTCAGTTGAATAAAACTGATTTAGACATGAGTATATTTTAGATGTTAAGATCGGCATCAATTAAATTCATTTGTATTAACTAATGTCAATTTAATGGAACAGCTATGAGCCTTAAACTAACCCCTGCTGGTACTAACAAATAGGAATCCTTGATTTCTTTGAGAAGAACGTGGCATTAGCAAAAGAGGAGGCAAGCATGTGATTGCCACGATTTGATCGGCTATCAATTAGAAAGTGTGAGAAGAAGTATGAGAGGGTATGCATTTCACTCATCTCACAAGTATGAGAAGTATTACGGTGGTTCTTCTCCGGCAGCAGCGCGGTGGCTCGGCTCCTTCTCCGACCGCGGCGTGGACCCAATGGCGGCGCGGTGGAGATGACGGCGGCGCGGGCTCGCACTACAAGAGATCGGACCTACTGTGATGAGCCAAAAAATGTCACGGCAAAGCCAGAAACGTCACAGAATACCCCTTTGTGACGTTTTTTGGGCGTCACTAGCATCATCACGGAATCCCCGTCACAGATTACTCCTAGTGACGGCGCACGGAAAAAAATGTCACTGAATATAGGACCTTCGGTGACGTTTTCTACATCATCAACGATTTGGTGTTCTGTGACGGCCGATAAACGTCACATTTAAGGAGAAAATATGTCATAGTCTACCATATTCAGTGACGACGCAACATCACTGATTTGATGCCACGTCAGCATTAGGCATACAGTCCCATTGATAAAAACGTCACAAATTTTCTCACTGATTGATTGAGATGACATCATCAAGATATATTTAATTTATTTTGAATTTAAATTATGAGGAATTGTCAAATCAAATTTATTTCAAATGCATATCACAATATATATTCAATTCACATCACAACACATTATATAAATAATTTAGAGCGAAATCACATTATATATTGAAACCAAAAATAAATCATATTATAAATTCAATTGTCTCAGCCAATTCATCCTGAAAGTAGAAATGACACTAAAAGTAACACTGATTCACCTGACACTTTGGACAATGGATAAGTTGCAAAATAATAGTTACATAGCTAAAGACCACAAGATTGTTCTCCTGAAGATTGCAATGTATGATGAGCAACAATACCAATTGGCTGAGGAAATCATTCTGGAACTTGGCTTCAGAGTTTATCTCCTGGGCGACCTGGAAAAGCAAAAAGATCAAATAAAAAAATATGCTTTTGAAAATGTGAACAAAAACGAGCATCAACAAATCATAAACTGAGCTCATAAACAAAAGTAGAAAAAAAGACAAAACTAGGGAGTTTTTATTTATCAAATGGCTAAATCCATTCCTTGTTAAAACTTGAAACATCTGATTTAAAACCTAGACACAGTATAACTGTAATACTTGTAAGATACATATTACGAGAACAAGAAATAATTATAATGCTTTCAACCAGCCATCGACTAATTCGTAACTCATAAGATTGCACAGAGGCCTAAAACCAGATAAATCGATGGACTTAATTCCATATGAAGGTTCAGCAGAGTCACCTCATGCTAGCAGCAGCATATCTTCAGAAGTGTAAATCAACGAGTATCTGTCCAGAAGCTAATCATAACGATAACAATGGACCAGGGGATTGACGAGCAAGCACAGGAATATTACAAGACAGATGGAATGTTGTTGAGGAAAAGATTCAAAGTGGATAATATTATCTCATTTTACATGAGGTTATACATTGCATTGCAATACCACAAATTCATTAATATCACATCAGTGTTGAAAAACAATACAGGGTACCAATTCACTATATTAAACACACTAGCTACATATGGTGTTGACGTTAGCAACCCAAATCAAACAAGCATTCTCTTATTCACCTGAGATGGTTGCATGGTTTAAAGACAACAAAACCAGCTTAAACAAACTTACCTTCACCACCAAGAACTAATTACCGATCAAATTACCAGCCAAAAGTAAATTAAGAACCACGAAATGTATCTCGGAACGCCACATATAACATCTACAACCCCTGTTTTAACGCACACACAATCCATAAGACCTTAATTGGGCATATGTAGCAGAAATCAAGAACCGTAGAAGAAACAAGGAGGGAGGGAAATGGAAGTCTTACGCCTTTCAACATGCGAACCCTTGAGTGGAGCCCATCGATCTCCTCGTCAAGATTGCCATGCACTAGATCGATCCGTAGCTGGATCTTGTCTGAGCTCGACGCGTTCTTGCGATCCCCAAAGAACCCCCAAATTCATCACGGACTCCGATCAAATTTCACGGGACAAATCGACCGATCCGAACAGCACCGAGCATGAATCGGGCCACACGACCTCAGGGATCGGATAGGGTTTACCTAGATCGAAGCGGCCCGGAGCCGTACACCGGGTTCGCCATCACATGTAGGAGGGCAGATGATGTTCGTTCACGAGGGACAGGGCGGAGGCGAACAGGAATTCGGAGAGAGGGCGGCCACGCCACGTATGGCGACGAACGACGCGCAGATCAGCGAAGAAGTGCTGCACAGATCGACGAGCAGAGAGACTTGGGCACAGGTTGGGGACAGGGCGACGTCTACCCGGCCTTCAAGCAGCAACGACCTCGCCGAGAAAGAGCAGAGCTAAGAGGGGGAGGCGCAGGCGCGATGGGTTCGAACCCCTCGGTCCACCTTTTTTTCAGCCAATTTCCATTTTCCATGGTTTATCTATAACAAAAGAGCTCTAGCGTGACACACATCAACAAACGAACACCAGCTCACTGGCAATGCCGAATGCACAGCAAACAGGAGGTCAAGGGTTCGACCCGTGACTAACCTTTTTTTCCATAAACCATTCCCACTGCTACATTATTTACATTGACCATTCCCACTGCTACATGTGACATGACGAAAATATGAGCGTCTTTGATTTGTAAGATTTTGTGACTCTAATAGATTCGTCATGGAAATTACCGAACCGTCACAGAAATTATTAATGCGTGACAGTGATTCCGTGATCGTCACCGATTTGCGGGAATCAGTGACGCCAGGTATAAAACGTCACACATTAGGTATTTCTGTGATGTTTCCAACCACCGTCACGAGGATTTTCATCACAGTATCTCAAAATTCTTGTAGTGTCGGGTGACGGCAGCGTGGAATGGGTGGCGGCGCGGGCTCGGGCAGCAGCGACGCGGGAGAGGAATTAGGGCACAGGGGGGATTTGGAATGCGGTGAGCATGGGCTTCCAAAAATTTTCTAAGTCCCCGCGGAATATGTAGTAAGCTCATCACAGACGGGTTAAGTGAGCTACCTGTCTGAGATGATAGTCATCGCAGACGGGTTAAGTAATCTACCCGTCTGGGATGATAGTCATCGCAGACGGGTTGACGACAGTTACCCGTCTCGGATGATAGTCATCCCAGACGCCAGACGGTCATCTGTCCTGACCCGTCTGTGATGAGTCTGTACAGGGTCCATGTGCTAACTGCATTGTGGTTAGCCTTAGGAAATGCTAGCATGCCCTCTGCAAATTTACAACAATATATGCATACATAGCAACATTCAAGAACAAAATATTCCAACTCAATAACTTGTCCTCAAGAAGAATAACTAAAAGGATAATAAATGGAAACAAAAGCAAGTCATTTTGGATTGCAAGGTTCTAATCGCATCAGCTCAAGACAATGTTTAGGGCTAGAGCTTAGCGATCTCACTAATCATTAGAGGAAGTCCATCTAGGTACTGAGTGCAAATAACAAAGAAAAGGAAGTTTTAAGAGTACAGAAATAAAAATAATATCAATTATTTACAATACTTGCTTCTTCCCTTTGAAAATGAGCCCTTCACGATGATCGTTGCGGTAGTATGACCCAGCTCCCTCCATGGTTTCAGCCTCAAAACTCAAATCTCCGAATAATTCTCGGTGAATTCGTTGTAATCATCCTCGTCAACCACATTGTCGACTCCTATAATGCTTCTTTTTCTATTTCTAACGACATGCCACCTCTTGCTTGACGGATCGATCATATAGAATACCTGATGAACATGCTTCGCGAGCACGAATGGTTCAGTACCGTAGCCAACACGGCTCAGGTCAACAGTAGTCACATCGTACTCGTCGGTCTTAATGTGTGAGAGATAGGCCCAACGACACCAAAATATTGGGATTTTGAACTTGAAGTAATCGAGCTCCCAAATCTCCTCGACGAACCCATAGTAACAATGCTTATGACTGGTGGAATCGAAAGCATTGACCCGCACACCGCTGTTCTGATATGTGCTTTTTGCATCTTGAGCCTTCGTATAAAATGTGTATCCATTTATGTCATATCCTTGGTATGTCTGGACTGTAAAGTACGGTTTCTTTGACAACCATATCAGTATTTCATCAGACGACGATGTGGTGGTGATCCGGTCTTGGGACCATTGGTTGAATAGGGACATATGTTGTTTCTTGATCCCATACTTCGCTTTTTCTTGGATTTTGATGTCGTAGCACTACCGTGTGTTCATCGATGTACGGCGGCACCACCGAGATGTGCTGCAAGACCATGAAATGAGCTCGAGCATGATCGACCCGATCAGGAGTGATGGATTTTGCTCCGAGGACCCCAGTACCATAGAGCCTGCCCGCGTGTCATGATTCAGGTAGACCTATCGAGTTGACATGGGGCATGTAGTCCAAACAGAACTCAACGACCTCTTTGGTGGCATAACCTTCCACGATGCTTCCCTAAGGCCGCGAGCGATTTCGTACATAACCCTTGAGAATTCTCATATATCTCTCGAATGGGTACATGCTTCGTAGGAACACAGGACCGCACATTTTGATCTCTCTAACTAGGTGAATCATGAGGTGCGGCATGATATCAAAATAACGGGGGGAAGTACATCTCAAGGCGACATAGGACAACCACCAGCCGTGCCTCTAGAGCATCCAGTGTAAGTGTACTTATCACCTTCTGTGATATTCTGTCGAAGAATTGACATAGCATTGTGATTGTATCTCGGACATCACCAGGCAAAATCCCTCTAATAGCAATAGGAAGTATCTGCGTCATCAAAACGTGACAATCGTGAGACTTCATGTCAATTAATTTCAATTCCTGCATTGAAACTAGCTTCTTGATATTGGCACAGTACCCGCTTGAAACTTTCACATCGTGCAAGCACTGGCATAGCTCAATTTTCTCGGCTTTAGAGAGTGCAACATGCAGGTGGGAGGAAGGTTCTGCCTTTGTCAGTTTCTATCGGAGCTAACTCAGGCCTGATGCCCAGTTTTCACATAGTCTTGCCATGCCTTCACGCCATCCTTTGTTTTATCAGGGATATTCAGCAAGAGGCCAATTAGGCTGTCAAACACGTTCTTCTTTACATGCATGACGTCGATACAGTGGCGAACATCTAGTTCTTTCTAGTAAGGCAAACCCCAAAATATTGATTTCTTTTTCCACAAACCCTTCATTAATTTACGCCCCTTTCCAAGAACAACATCAACATCTTTAACCATTCCGTATACTTGTCTCCCGGTTAATGAGGTGGAGCTGGTCCTTCTTCGATGCTTCCGTCGAACTCTGCAACCAACTTGCGGTAAGGATGATTTCTACGCAGGAACCTACGGTGTCGCATGTATACGATTTTGCGCGATTTCTCGAGGTACAAACTGGCCATATCTTCCATGCATTGACCACAGGCTGTTGCTCCTTTAGTACTCTGGCCAGATAACTTACCATACGCAGGATAGTCATTGATGGTGTAAAATAGCAATCCTCGTAGGGTGAAGTTCTCTCTCTTGTCTGCATCCCACATCTCCATGCCTTCGTGCCACAATATTTCCAGATCCTCCTTCATTAAGGACAGGTACGTATCTATGTCATTTCCGGGTTGCTTCGGGCCATCGATGAGCATGGCCAACATGATGTACTTCCTCTTCATACACAACCAAGGAGGGAGGTTGTACATACAAAGAGCCACAGGCCAAGTGCTATGACGACTGCTCATGTTACCAAATGGATTTATTCCATCCGTACTCATCCCGAACCGTACATTTCTAGAATCCACACCAAAATTTGGAAATTTCCTATCGATGTTTCTCCACTGGATGGAGTCCGCTGGGTGTCTAATCAAATCATCAACCTTATGCCCCTCCGCGTGCCACCGCATTTTCTTTGCATGTTCAGGATTTGCAAACAGACGTTTCAGGCGAGGATTGATAGGAAGATACCATACAACCTTGGTCGGAATGCCGTTCGTCTCCTCATTGCCCTCGATGTCATCATCCGTAGCATTGTTGCGCTTCTTGTATCGGCAAGTCTTACAAACCGGACATACATGTAGATTCTCGTACTCTTTACCGAAGAGAATGCAGTTGTTTTTGCAAGCATGTATTCTTTGTACATCCATTCCTAGCAGACAGAGAATCTTCTTAGCTTTGTATGTGCTTTTTGGCAACTCGTTCCCGTCGGGAAGCATGTCTGCCAAGAGTTGTAAAAGCGCAGTAAAGCTCTTGTTAGACCAACTTGCGCTTGCCTTCAATTTGAGCAGTTCCAGAATAGCTGACAGCCAGTTATATTTCGCCTTGCCACCATGGTACAATTGTCTCTCCGAGTCCTCCATTAGACCCAGAAATTTGTCATATTGCCTGCCACCAAGGTCATTACCTTCAGCATTATGCATTATTTGCTCGAGATCGTTGTCATTGGTATGCATCTCGACATCCTCTTCATCAGACTCAGAATCAACATCAGCCTCCAGATTCAACTCTTTGCCACTCATTCCTTCATCACTCCCCTCCATGTGTTCGCCACGATGGATCCAATTTGTATAACCAGCTACGAAGCCCCTACGGATCAAATGATCTTGTAATTGAGCTGTGTTCTTCAATATCTTCTCATTCTTGCAGTCATAGCATGGACAACTGAA
>JAGXJF010004874.1:2500-12065 GCA_019208055.1 Stipa capillata
ACAGAAAACTCAACAAGGCAACCAGAAAAGATCACTTCCCACTTCCTTTCATAGACCAAATGTTAGAAAGATTGGCTTGCCACGAGTATTTCTGTTATTTGGATGGATACTCAGGATTCCTGCAAATTCCTATACATCCTAATGATCAAGAGAAAACTACCTTCACTTGTCCCTATGGCACATTTGCATATAGAAGACTCCCTTTTGGTCTTTGCAATGCACCAGGAACTTTTCAGAGGTGTATGATGTCCATTTTCAGTGACTTGATAGAGAAAATCATGGAAGTCTTCATGGATGACTTCACAGTTTATGGGCATGATTTTGAGGACTGCTTGAAGAATCTAGAAACTGTTTTGCAGCGCTATAAGGAGCACAACCTGGTACTGAACTGGGAGAAGTGTCATTTCCTGGCAAGAGAGAGAATAGTCCTTGGCCACCTTGTATCTGCCAGAGGCATTGAGGTAGACAAGGCAAAGGTTGAAGTAATAGCTCGGTTGCCACCCCAGTGAATGTCAAGGGAATTAGGAGTTTCTTGGGACATGCAGGGTTCTATAGGCGTTTATAAAGGACTTCTCAAAAATTACAAAGCCATTGACCAATCTGCTGAACAATGATGTGCCTTTTGTCTTTGGAGATGATTGCATGGAAGCTTTTTGCAAGCTCAAAGAAGTCTTAATTACTGCTCCAATTGTACAACCACCAGATTGGGAACTGCCATTTATTCTTATGTGTGATGCCAGTGATTATGCAATAGGAGCAGTGCTTGGACAGAAAAAGGAAAAATCACTTCATGTCATATATTATGCAAGCAAGACTCTTGATGATGCTCAAACAAGATACACAACCACTGAAAAGGAGCTCTTGGCTGTAGTGTATGCTTTTGACAAATTCAGAGCTTATTTGGTAGGAAACAAATGTATAGTTTGCACGGATCATGCTGCCATTAAGTTTCTGTTGAGTAAAAAGGATGCCAAGCCAAGGCTGATTCGTTGGATACTTCTATTGCAAGAGTTTGATGTGGAAATAAGGGATAAGAAAGGAGTGGAAAACTTGGTTGCAGATCATCTATCCAGGATATCTAACCAAGAAATGACAGAAAGCAAGATTGACGATTCTCTGCCTGGAGAGCAACTTATGAAAGTCACACAGGTGGAAGGGACAGGCACACAGGTAAACTTGCAGCTGTCTTAATCACCTGTGTCACAGGTGGCGGCACAGGGGAATAAGAAATCACCTTGGTATGCTGATGTAGTTAATTATCTTGTCTGCAACATCACACCTGAGGGATTGAATTATCAGAAAAAGAAGAAATTCCTGCATGATGCCAGACAATACTATTGGGATGAGCCATACCTGTTCAAATTTTGCTCTGATGGCATTATGAGGAGATGTATTCCAGAAGAGGAAATGAAAAGCGTCATGTTTCATTGCCATTCCTCTCCCTTACGGTGGTCATGCTGGCACATCTAAAACTCAAGCAAAAGTGCTGCAAGCAGGGTTATATTGGCCAAGCATGTTCAAAGACATCAATGATTATGTAAGATCTTGTGATGCATGTCAGAGAGTAGGAAAAATGTCCAGAAGGCATGAAATGCCTCAACATAATATTTTGACAGTAGAACTCTTTGATGTATGGGGGATTGACTATATAGGACCTCTGCCACCGTCAAAGGGGTATAAACACATACTTGTTGCTGTGGATTACGTATCCAAATGGGTGGAGGCAGTACCCACTGTACATGCTGATTCTAAATCAGTGTGCAAATTGTTCAGAGAGGTCATATTCCCCAGGTTTGGCATTCCAAGGGTAGTCATAAGTGATGGAGGATCCCACTTTAACAATGCACAATTGCAGAAGCTCTTGGAGAAGTATGGTGTACACAATCATAGAGTAACCACTCCATATCACCCCCAAGCTAATGGCCAGGTCGAATTGTCAAATAGAGAAATCAAACAGATTCTTGAGAAGGTAGTCTCAAGGCCCAGAGGTGATTGGTCTACAAGGCTGCCAGATACATTGTGGGCTTACAAAACTGCTTACAAAATCCCCCATTGGCATGTCACCATTTCGGCTAGTATATGGAAAATCATGCCATCTTCCAGTGGAACTTGAGCATAAAGCACAATGGGCAATCAGAACCCTCAATATGGACAATAAGGCAGCTGGTCAACACAGGAAGCTGCAGCTATGTGAACTTGAGGAGCTGAGAAATGATGCATATGAAAGCTCCAGAATCTACAAAGAGAAGAAGAAGATCATCCATGACAAGCATATTCTGAGACGTGAATTTTACCCAGGGCAGAAAGTGCTAGTATATGATTCAAGGTTCCATCTGTTCCTTGGAAAGTTCAAGTCAAGATGGTATGGTCCTTGTATTGTGAAGAGAGTTTTAGCCAATGGTGCAGTTGAGGTATTAAGTCCAGCTCAAGGATTGTTTCTGGTCAATGGTCAGCGTCTGAAACATTACATCAATGGAGAACCAATTTCTGAGGAAGACTCTGAACCAATTCAGGAGGAGGAGAGAGTTAGCACAATCCTTGCTTCAAGCCAAACCTAGTCCACACAGGAGGGTCGAGCTAAAGACCTAAAACAAGCGCTCCCGGGAGGCAACCTGGAAAATAAATTAATTTCTCCTTTTGTTTTGTTTAGGTGTGTTTTATGTTTGTTTTCTTTTCTTTGTTTCTGTAGGAATAAAATGATCAAGGCAAAACATCAAGGACAAGGAGGATGGAGAATCTTCAGCTGTGCCAGCCCCTGTGACACAGCCACTCCTACAACAATCACACCAAGTGCCCACCGGTGTTACAGCTGGCACACTACCCAGTCACACAGCCAAGCTAATATCTGTGACATGATTGCTTGAGGATAGCACTCCACACAAAGCCAGGTGAACTAATTCCAGTCACTACGTGTCGGAGTATTATTCCGGCAATACTACTTATGGGGCGGCGTGAGCACAGCAAATCTGGATGGGTGCACACGGGAGACAAGATTTAGACAGGTTCAGGCCCTCTCGGAGAGGTAATACCCTACGTCCTGTGTTTGGTGGCTGGTATTGCGTGTATCCCGAGTGCCGCAAGCCCTAGAGAATCGATCTCGAGGGGGCTTGAGCTATGAAACAATGGGGACTTAGATGGATTTAGGTCGATGAGATCCGATCGGAGGTCCCCTACCGGGCCTTATATAGCCGGCCGGGGTAGGGTTACAGGAGTCCGGATCGGTTAACAGATGTGTTTCCTAATCGGTTACAACAGATTCCGGGTATGCCGGATTGGTAATAGTCCTTGTCTTGTACTCCACGCTGATGAGGCGCCCCCGTGTTGTAGTCGGACTCCGAGTAGTCGGCCCGGCCCATCCCGTGGCCGGGAGGCCGGATTCGTCCTCCTTGATGATACCCGGGTGCCATGTCACCGTCAGTAGCCCCCGAGTCCTTCACGATCTCACCGCGGCCGGTCTTTGCCTCTGGGTGACCTTCCCGACTGACTTCGGCTGACTGGGAGATTGCGAAGGGCTAATGGAACTCCTGCAAACAAGACAATTAGAGCCAAATAACACTCACCCGTAAGGCAGGAATGTTAAGGCGATTGAGCTTCTAACGGGTAGTCTCTGGTGGCATTCGGTCCACCCCTGGGGGCAGGGACCGACTGATAACCCGGCGTGGGGCTTGCCATAAATCCCGACTGAATTCCCGAGTAGCACCCGGCCTTCCCGAGAGGGTTAAGGCCGGCTAGTGTCCCCTGAGGGAATGCCTCTGAAATCCTTGTCCGAACCAGAAAAAACCAGCCATGGCGTATAGGTTCCCGAGTTTCGAAGTCTTATACCGGGTCATTCCACTGAAACCGGGGATCCCAGTTACCAGGGCCTTCGAGACTTAAGTGCTCGTCAGGTCTGGGTGGAGAATCCAGTAGCTCCGAGTTGCTCAGCGTCCAACTTGTGGCCCTCGGAGGGCACGCCATTACTGTCCCTCACTCGGGTGTACTCAGTCGACTGCGTTCCTGCTTGAGGCCAGCCTCTGATACCCTTCGCAGCCAAAGCGCCCGGCGCCGACTCCTTCCGGCAGCCGGCTAGCGATTTACGGGAAATACGCTTTAACTGCAGTGTAGCGGAGACGTATTCCGTCGGGTTTTTAGCCTGAAAGGCCAACCGTCGGATCTCCTTTAATAAGCCGCACGAATCACGGCGCCGCCAGGTCGTGGGCGCGGAATAAGCGCGACGTGGCCCGCGGGATGCGCGCGGGAATCCGTAGAGGCGCGGAGTGGGGCGCGGCAGATCCGGACACGTGCCGACGTGGGGAAGCCGAACCGTCCGCCCGCCCCTTTATATTCCAAAAGAGGCCGCGGGTCTGGCCCACGCATCCATTCGCTCTCTTCTTCTTCCTTGCGCCCGAACGCTTCGCCTTCCTCCCCCAAATCCGCTCGCGCGCCCAGCTCCGCTCGAAACCCTAACCGCCGCCTCAGCCACCTCGGATGCAATCCCCGGATTGGGAAGCCGACCCAACGGAAGCCGAAGAGGACGCTCTGGTCTGGAAGCTGCTGGGTGAGAAGGAGTCGCCTGCTGACCCGATGTCTCCGTGGGTGAAGTCGACGGCGACGGACCTTCGGCTGACGATCTTGGAGCGGCTCGGGCATCTGCCGCCGAAGGAGTTGGTCGAGTGGCGCTCCGCCGAGGGAGAGACCATTCCTACCCCAAACACCGGCGAGCTGGTCGTCCACGGCTCCTTCTTCGAGCGGGGGTTCTCCGTGCCGGCGCACCCATTCTTGCGGGGGCTGCTCTACTACTACGGGCTGGAGCTCCACAACCTCAACCCGAACAGCATCCTCCACGTCTCCTGCTTCATCACGCTCTGCGAGTGCTTTCCTCGGCATCCAGCCGCACTTCGCCCTGTGGAAGCACCTCTTCATGGTGAAGCCGCAGCCGAGCAGAGACCACCCGGCCGTGGTGGGCGGAGCCGGGTTCCAACTGAGGTCGGGCACGGCAAAGAGCTACCCGGCCCCGCCAATGCAGACGTCCAACAAGGGTTGGCACGCCTTCTGGTTCTACTGCGCCAACCCGGCACCGTCGCTGCCGGCCTTCTCGGGTCAGCCGCCGGTGATCAGGCCGAGCTGGTCGGATCCGCCACTCGAGAGGGAGCAGGACAGCGTCGCGGTGGTGATGGCGCAGCTTGCGGCGGCGATGGAGGCCGGGGTCACCGGAGCGGTCGTCGCCGCGACCTTCGTCCGCTGGCGGGTGCAGCCGGCCAAGCTGCGGGCGCACCCGATGTACGAGTACACCGGCGAAGGCGACCCGACTCGGGAGTCCGCGGAGGAGCTGACCGAGGGCGAGATCCAGGGCCGGCTCGAGAGGCTCTTGGAGAAAGGGACGAGCCTGGTCTTCCCCGAGCGGCCGGCTCCCTTCTGCCGGGCGAATCCCCCGAGTGACGTAAGTACCCGGGCTCTTCCCCTTCGGTTACTTCGCCATTTCTTGACCGATTCTTACTCGGGATTTGCTCCTGTGCTTCTGCAGGTGTTGTTTGGCTTCTACTCCAAGGCTCCCCTCCCGGAGGATGAGATTTGGAATCAGCCGCAATACGCCGACGTCCCGAGCGGCGGGGCGCCACCGTCAGGAGCAGTCGGGGCTCCTTCTTCCGGCGTCGGGCACTCGGGAGACGCCGGGTCTTCCGCTTCCGGCGCCCGCCTTCCAACGGGCGCCGGGTCTTCCGCCTCCGGCGCCCGTCCTTCAAGGGGCGCCGGGTCCTCGCAAGGGCGCCGGGTCTTCCAAGGGCGCCGGGTCCTCGAAGGCCGCCGGGTCTTCCAAGGGCGCCGGGTCCTCGAAGGGCCCCACCGGTCGCTCCACCTCGTCCCTCCTCCGCCGAGCACGCCCGCCCAGGAGGAAGACGATGAAGACTCGGATGACATCAGCGCCTACCTGGTGAGGAGGCGCAGGCAGCCGGCGAGCACCACCCAGAGGGGGGGCCCAACCATCGTCGTGAGGGGCACCGCCTCGCCTGACCGGGATGGTTCTGCTTCCCCTGCCAGCCCGACGGCTCCGTCGGGGAGCACGCCGACGGGGCAGGAGGACGCCGCCGCTGACGCCGACCCTGGTGGCGCCGACCGTTACCGAGCCCCCCGCGGCGGCGCAGGAGGGCTCCGCCGCGGGCGCTAGCCCGGTGGCGCCGGCCGCCGCGGGGGCCGCGCAGGCGGGGGAGGAGGACCCCGCTGCCGGCACCGATCCCGCGGCTCCGGCCGCCACGGAGTCTGCATCGGCGGAGCAGGAGAGCTCCGCCGCTGGCGCCGATCCCGAAGCTCCGGCCGCCTCGGGAGCTACGCCGGCGGAGCAGGAGGGCTCCGCCGCAGGCACTGGTCCGCCAGCGCCGGCTGCCGCCCCGAGTGAAGACTCTCGGGCGGCCGAAGACAACGCTCCCCCCAGTCGGGGGGAGAAAAGAGATGCCGACACCGCCTTTGGGGCGCAGAGTGGGCCGGGGGCCTCGGCGACCCCGACTGCCGCTGCACCCGGAGGGCAAGGCGCGGGGGCTAAGAGGCGGCTCCAGGTTCCCCGATCCTCCAAGTAAGTAGCCTCGGCGGTTGTCTTCTGGTCTTTATTTCTTTGCATGCTGACATGGTTGAGTTCGCTTCTGCAGGACTCGGAAGGTGGGGGACATCCCCAAGGCGCCCCCGAGTGGCCCGGGGTCAAGCCAGAGCGCGGGTCTCCCGGCGTCGGACGCCCGGGCCCCGTCACCTCCGGCTGCTGCGACTTCTCCGTCTCGCCGGTCGCCGTCGCCTCCGCCTGCGAGCACTCCCCCGCCTTCCTCCGGACAGCCCGGCGTGCAGCCCGCCTCGCCAGTCGCCCCCCAGGAGGAAACCTCCCCGGGAGCTTTGGTGCCGGTGGGGTCTGCGGGCGTCAGCCGGGACACGGAGATGGCGGAAGGCGAGCCCGGCGTGCCCTCGCCGATGCAGGAGTTCAGCGCGACCCTGCCCACGAAGCCGTGCTCCGAGCTGGTGCGCCGACCACTCCGAATCCGGGAGGGGAGCTCGGAATCGCCGACTACCACGGTCGACGACGTCGAGGAGGAGAAGGTGTGGCAGGCGGCCGCGGACGCCGCGGCCCAAATCGGAGAGATCCTCCCGGCCTTGCTGAAGGCCGCGAAGGAGGGCGCCAATCTGCTGAACGGCAGGCTGCGTCCTTTGATGGAGGTAAGCCAACTTTCTCCCTTTGTAGGAGTATGTCCGTAGGGAGTAGCCCCCGGGCCTCTGCCCGACTAGGTCAGTCGGGCGGAGGGCCCTTTGCTTTTTCTTTGTAGTCTTCACTCTGGGTGCACGAACAGTGCACCCAGAGGGTGTAGCCCCCGAGCCTGCGGTCGACTAGGAGTAGTCGGGCGGAGGGTGTAGTTGTTCTTTTTGTT
This sequence comes from Stipa capillata, assembly GCA_019208055.1. Lineage (NCBI taxonomy): Eukaryota > Viridiplantae > Streptophyta > Magnoliopsida > Poales > Poaceae > Stipa > Stipa capillata. The sequence continues at coordinate 9,880 of JAGXJF010004874.1, forward strand.
TTCAGTCTGACTCTGGGTGCACGAACAGTGCACCCAGAGGGTGTAGCCCCCGAGCCTCCGCTGGGTCCTTGGGACCGAGTGGAGGGTTACAACAATCTTCCCGGGTGACTTTAATGTATGTTCATTCCCTTGTGCAGAATCTGAACAAGCGGTCGCAGGACAAGACCGCCTTTCTCCAAGACCGGCTGCCGGTGATCGAGCGGCTGGAGCTGCGGAAGTCCGAATGGGACAAGCTGACCGCGGACCGGCAGTCGGCGGAGGACGTGGCCCGCAAGCGCGGGGTGGAAATCACCGGCCTGCAGGCAGGGGCTGTCGCAGGAGATGGCCAAGTCCCGGGGTGAGTAAGCTGAGTTGTCCGTTGCTGCTCCCTGTCGCTTTTATGTTTTTGTCGTTGCTAACATGTTGTCCACTTGCAGCCGACGAAGAAAGAAAGAGGTCGCCGGTTATAAGGCGGAGACTCGATATGATGACGGCCCGGCGCCCTGCGACCTAGAAGCCACCAAGGAGCAGCCCGAAGCCTGAAGATGCGCTCGCGGCGGAAAAGGCAGGGCGCTGAAAAAAGCCGCAGCAAAGTAGCTAGCAGGAGCTAACAAGTAAGCAAGTAGCAGCAGCAGCAGCAGAAGCAAGAAGTAGCAGCAAAAGAAAAAGCACAGAATAAAAGCACGCAAGCAGAAACAAGAACAGCAGAAGAAAAGAAGCAGCAGAGCAAGCAAGAGCAGAACAGCAAGCAGCAGCCAAGCAAGAACAGCAAAGCCAGAGGAAGCAGAGAGAGAGAAGCAAAGCCAGCAGCAAGAAGCAGACAGCACAGCGAGCAAGAGCTCAGCAAAAAGCAGCAGGCGAAACAGCAAGAAGCAGGAGCAGAGCAGCAGAACCAAGCAAAGCTAAAAGCAAGCAGCAAGGCAAAGCCAAAGAGAGCAAGCAAAAGGCAGCTAAGCAGCAGCCAAAAAGAGAGCAGCAGCAGAGAGAGGTAAGAAGAAAGAAGAGAGCAGAGCAAAAAAGCAGCAGCAAGCAGCAAGCAAGAGCCGAAGCAAAGCAGCAAAGCAGCAAAGCAAAGAAAGCAAGCAAAAAAAGCAGAAAGCAAGAAGCAGAAAAGAGCAGCAAGACAGCAGAGCAGCAAAAAGCAGAAAGAGAGCAGCAGAGCAGAGGAAGCATAGGCAGCAGGCAGCAGTAGCAGCAGCAAAGAGCAGAGCCAGCAAGCAAGACAAGCCAGGAACAGGAGCAAAAGCAGCAAGAGCAGAGCAGAGAGCAAGAGCAGAGCAAAAGCTAATAGAAAAAAGGAAAGCAAGCAAGCAGAGCCAGAAGAATAGAGCAAGGGAGCCAGCAGCAGCAGAGCAAGCGAGGTAAGCAGAGCAGAGCAAAGCAAGGAAGCAGCAAGCAAAAAGCAGCAGCAGCAGCAGCAGAGAAGAAAAAAGCAAAAGAGAGAGCAGCAAGAAGAAAGCAAGCAGCAGAAGCAGGAGCAGAGCAGAGCAAGAGCAGCAAGCAGCAGCAGCAAGAAAGAGCAGCAAGAGCAGACAAAAGCAGCAGAAGCCAAAGCAGAAAGAAGCAGCAGCAAAAAGCAGCAGCAGAAGAAGAGAGAGCAAAGCCAAAGCAAAGCAGAGAAAAGAGAGAAGCAAGCAGAAAGGCCAAAGAGCAGCCAGAGGCAAAGGAGCGAAGGCAAGCAGAGAGCCAAGCAGAAGCAGAGCAAAGCAAGCAAAAAGCAAAAGCGAGCAGAAGAGCAGCAGAAGCAACAGAGCCAAAAGCAAAGCAGCAAGCAGCAGAGCAAAGCAAAAAAAGCAGAGCAAAGCAAGCAAGCAGCAGTAGAGAGAAGCAGAAAAATAGAGAGGAGGAGCAGCAGAGCAGGAAAGAAGAAGAGAGCAAGCAAGCAAGCAGAGCAGCAGGCAGCGCAGCAAAAGCAAAAGCAAGCAGCAGGAAGGCAGAGCAAAAAAGACGAGCAGAAGCAGCAGCAAAGCAGAAGCGAAAGCAGAAGCAGAGAAAGCAGCAAGAGCAAAGCAGCAAACAGCAGCAGCAAGAGCGAAAAAGCAGCAAAAAAGCAGCAGGCAGCAAAGAGCAAAGAGCAAAAGCAAGCAAAGCCAGAGCAAGCAGCAAAAAAGCTAAAGCAGCAAAGCAAAGCAGCAGCAAAGAGCAAAGGCAAGAAGAAAGCAAAGCAGAGCGAAGCAGAGAAAGCCAGAAGCCGAGCAGCAGAAAGC